>QTSX02001645.1:0-134727 GCA_014839935.2 Entomophthora muscae
GTTCTCTGTCTAGCCAAGAGTGTCTATTCCTTGCTATAATATTAATCATCTGACTCAGGACCTGATTAGTTCCAACAAAGTGTGTGTGATGTTATTTTCAGATGGGCCATTGCCTGTCAGGGATCCATTTATTGAGGACCTTTTCTCCAATTGAATGGAGAAGAGCTTCAAGTTAAACTTAACCAGAGTGGATCCTACTGGGATTCCTATCATTAGCATATTTAAAAGGCAACTGATTAAGCAAAATCTTCCCAAAACGGGAGTAAAGTGGTTTAACAAATAGGAGACACTGGTGTATCCCAACACCAACCAGGGGGCTTGGGATGTATAATTTGAGGGGAATCAAGCAGTTTCAACACAGGGGGCATGACAGAGCTGTGGATCAAAACAATACCAAATGGATTCTTCAGTTTTATAAGTGGGAGTTGGTTCAGGGGTTTCAAAGTTCATGTTTTCCTGGCCATAACTAATGAACATACAGCAAGCTCATACCAGAAAAATGAGTTTCATGATATTGTAGAGGGAACCTTATTTATCTACTGATCAAGTTTTAGAAGCTTGAAAATATAGATTTATTGGAGTGTAGACAGGAATAAAATTGTTGGAGCAAATTTCTCAGGAGGGAAAGCTCAGCTTAAATACTGAGTAAAATGTGGGAATAGTAAGAGTGGTTACCAGAGGCTGCTGCAAGAGTTGATGGTGAAGTATTTCCTTGCAGGACTGCATCAAGCTGCAGCCTGCAAAGCAGGAAGAGGTAAGGTTTGGATGTGCTTGCAGGTTGCAGTTGGCCTGGTGACTATGTTTTGGGGGATTTCTTACTGGGATGTGGGTTATTTCTTTGGCTTAGATGATCTGTGGCTTCTGGTTGGCTGTTTAGGACAGCAGGAGGTGCAGTGGAGGCGGTTATGGTTTTTTAAAAGCTTTGATTGGCTACATTATACACTGGGGTATTTTTGGATCTCTTAATTGAATTAAAATTTATATTATTAATCTATTTTTTGTTGTTTTTGTCCAACCCCAGGTTTGGTTAGCTTAAATTACAATTTATATGGCTTTATAAGCTTTTGGTTGTGTTTTTGCATTCAAAATTCAATTTAAATTGTATATTCATTAACCATTCATTATTTGAATTCAAACATGGATTCAACAGCCTTACTGTTTCTTGTAATTTAGAATCTGGCTCTAAATTAACAATTGCATTAAAAATATCATGTTTCTTGGAATTTTCTGTGCCAATTTTAAAATTATTGTATGTAAAAGGAATTAAATTCCTTACAATGACTCTGGTATAAATATGATCTCTTGGTGTACACTGGTTGGCTGTGCCTCATAGTCACATAGTTGGCTGCTAGTAGTTATGTGCCAGGTGAGTCTCATCCTTGCTCATATATACAGTATTCTTCTTTAAAGAAGAGTACATCTGATATGTTCAGGGATGGCAAGAACTCTAACCACACTTTTGGACTAATAATGGAGAAAAAATTGGGATTAGATGGCAGAATTCACATGGGTTGATTATTTAAAAAAATTGATTATTAAAAAATGGCAGAATTTACTTGGGGTTTTCCAGCAGGTAACAGGTCAGATTTAATGACATATATTCCTCAATTAGGTTTAATAATTCAGATTGTGAGTTGAGCTGAGGATTTACCAGCAATAAATGACCCTCATCTCTACTGTAGTAGTTTAAAGCAAGCAGTGTTCACCTATATGGGGTCCCATGGTAGCCATGCTTAGGGGATTTGGTATTACCAAGTTTAATTCCATATTAGTGTTGATTTGTTAATGGGAATTAGTGGCTGTGCTAAAAAATGAAAATAATCCTGATCAAGGGTATTTATTGGCAGTAATATATGGTGATGGTATTTTTTGGAAATGGATAGGTGACAAAAGGAATTTACTGGCAGTGAATCATCTAGTTTAGATCATCAATCCTATCATTTTGCCTTTAACATGCCAAATTAACCTATCTTGGGAAGCATTTAATGATCACTATTTGGTATGGCTGACCATCATTGGTAGTCAACCTTCTGTGGCTTTACATTTCTCCTCACTTGACTATAAATAGGGTTCAGACTTCCAAGATCATTTTTGTATTTGTATCAGTATATGGTGCTATTTTCTACAATTAGTTAGTCAGTAATCCTCACTTTTAATAATTTACCTTTGGATGGTATAGTGGCAGTCTTAGTGTAGAAAGAAGAATAAAAGATATAAAGACAAAACTGGTATTTATTTAGATAGTGATGCAGTTATATAGTGAAAGGCAGGGGAATTCCCACCAGGGGAAAGGAGACACAGCCAGAAGAACTTCCCAAAAGGAGGAGAGTGGAAAGGCATAGCAGAAAGAGCTGCACAAGAAAACAACTGGTTTTATGCGCCTAGTCTAATGGAGGCAAGTGGCAATTATTTCCTTGGCCAATTAGTAACTTCAGAAGTGAAGCTTGCGCTAGATGTGCAGCTCAAATATGCTTTGAGCACATGTTTTCTAGGCGTTTTAAATGTAATTAACCTTTATAAAACTGTGCTGCAATAGGGAAATTGCGCAATTGTTTTGTTGCTTAAACCCTAAGTAGACAGTACTTTGTCTAATCCATTCAGGATCTGCAACATTTCCCCCCACTGGATTAAACAACAGGATTAAAAGGGCTTGGCGTCTCAAGAGGGCAGCTATGGTGAACAGTCACTCCAGAAGAGTCCCAAGAAGCGCCTTGAAGAAGGTGCAGGTAGTAATTCTCAAAAGGCGTCATTGTACAAGGGCAGGGGAATTGGAGAAGGCAACTGGGAGGCAGGTAGTTGGTAAGACACACTATTTTGAAAAAATCATCTCAAAAAACGCTATCTAGAAATATGCCATCTCAATTTTTAGCTATCTCAATTTTATAGTAAAAACACCATTTCAATTTAGGGCATTGTGACTATGAAAAACAACTTTTAAAATTTTAGATTTTTTGAACTCCAAAAAAAACTCAAAAAGCTCATAAAAAATAAATTTAAAAAAAAAAACATTTCTAGGCTTAAAAAAACCTCAGAATTACAAATCTGCAATAAAAAAGGATTAAATTAGTACCAAAAAGGCTGCACAAAGCCTAAAAGTCAAAATATACAAAAAAACAACCATTTTAATCTATTATAACCTTGAACTATAATTTAAAATAAGCATACAGTTTTACCAAATACTAAATAAAATTAAAAGAAAGATAAAATCAAAGGAAAGAAGAGAGAATTTAAAGTATTGTTTATTGGAAAAGGGCTCAAACATTGGTAGAAAGAGCAACTGAGATAGCTTGGAGATGCTCAAGCTTTATATCCTTAGGATAGTATGTAAGAACAAGCTTGCTGATCTCTGTGTACTTTTTAACTGCCTTAGTCTGCTTGGGGGATTGCCCTTAGTATTCATACCAGTCTTAGAGAGGCGGGCAGAGATGGCCTGCAGTGTTTTTAGATGCACCATTACATTGTTGAATTTGGGCTTCTGAACCCTGACCCTTGTAGCAAACTGGCTATGCCACCCTTCAAGGGAAGAGGTGGTCTTGATAAGCCCATCTTTGACTTGCTTATAGAAGTTCCACTGGGTTGAGTCACTTCCTTTTCTGATGTGATATGATCCCTGAAAAATACCAGCCCATTGAGTTTCAAAATACTCAATAAAAGGCGCAAAGGCCGGCTGGTTGGCTATGATATATGGGGGACAAAGGAGGGTGTTGTAGAAGGCATTTGTCTCCTCCTTTCTTACTAAGGCAAGGGCAGAAAAGTAATTGAAGACGTCCTTGGCCTCTTTTGAGCCTTCTGCATTGACAAGCTCATGTAAATCTGAGCATTTTTGAAGGCAGCAGAAAAGTGCCTGCCAAAAGTGAAAGTAGCATCCCTTGGGGGAGCTCTTGAAGACTTTTATGAAGACATTTGCCTGAGCCTGTTTGAAATCCACTACCAGATATTCAGGGTATGGAAGGCTTTCTTCCTGCTTTTTGGTTGGGGTGGCTTCCTCTTCCTGGGACTGGGCCTTCTTTTTGTGCCTTGTAGTCTCATTTGGCTCCTCTTCAATGGTTGGGAGGATCTCATTCAACTTGGCCTTCAAAATTGAAATAGCTTGGACATAATTTTCCTGCTTCTTATTTGGGAGGAAAAAAGAAGACTAGGGGAAGAACAAGATTTCCCACCTGCCTTTGAATGTTCCAAAGCTGGCTAAATATCTTTGGGCAGGTGGAGAAAGTTCCATCTTCAAGCCAGGTCTTGCAGTTGAGAAGGTTGCTGTCAGGGCCCAGAATGCCCTGAACAATCAGCTGGCCTTTCTAGAGGAAAAAAACCCCTGCATCTTGGGAACCTTTACCAAGTATCTCCCAGAGCAAGAAAACCCCCCTTTCAACTAACAAATGACCCAGGATTTGAGAGGCACACAAGCCTCAAATCCCTGGCTTTGATTCTATTATTGAATTTGGGCCTCTCAGCTATTGAGAAATGATACATTGGGAGCGCAATTGTCTGATTGCGCAATTGGGCGCTTGATTGCTTGCAGGATCTATAAATAACTGTGATACCTTGGCATGCTGCAGTTCAAAAGAGGTTCATGCTATACCAATCAATGAGCACCCACCTCCTGGCCCAAGTACGCAAATTCTAGTGAAAACTGTAAGTTCAACTGAAATTGATGCCATCAGTTCTCTGGTAGCACAAAAGGCCACTAAATTACCATTAAGTATAATTAGTGAGGAGGAGAAGCCCTCCTCACTGTTGAAATCTTAATAAAACAAGTTTATGCTCAGAAATCATTATCTTATTGAAGGAATTGTCTATTTTTGCTCAAATTTAATGATTCTATTTGCATCTATTTGGGAATCCACAACACAATATAAACTTGCCTATCCATATCCTCCTGGTTATACTCCTGCTACCTCATTTAATCCATCATGTGCTCTTTACCTGGAGTATTTCCATCCTCATCATCTGGATCTCCTTCCTGCTATGAAGGAGATTTCTACTTCTCCCCCATCTACCCAATGCGCCTCCTGCCCAGGACTTCAGTAATTTGAGGTTTGTCTACATCACAGTATTGGGGCTGTACAACCAAGTTGTGCCCTATACTAGGAGTAGGCACCCCCTAGATACTGCAGTTAACTACCTGGTAAAAATTGCACCTATTGTGTACATGGCTTTTAGACCCAGCCTGACTCCCCTGTGGGAGTCCTGTCAGACTCTGGTATGGGCCGTGACAGTTGCAGAGATCCTAAGAGGTAGCAAAGCAAATAATTTGCTCATGGTCATGCTGGCTGTCATTGTGAAGGAGGAATCTCTCTTCATGCTGTGAAAGCTTCTGCTCCTTGGTCAGAATCAACTGATTGATTGACTTAGCACTGACACCTTCAGTGCTCAGAGCATACCTCTGATTGGTGAGGTATCTCTGCAATTTAGTGGCTCCACAAACAGCAGCAAGTTGGGAGTCATTGAGATTTAGAAGGACATCATTCACTACCTCAGTTGATGTTTGATCCCTGGTGATGGGGATAACCTGACAAAGAAACCAACAGATCAGTTGGTATATGGGGTCAAAAGGCTTGGTGCAGTCATGGCCTACAGTTAACGCCTTGAATCTTGTAAACCCATAGGTGATGAGCATTGCTGGGCACCCAATGTTATCACATTTTTAGTGATGCTGGTGTATTGCTTTCTTCTTGTTGTACAGATGAAACTGTACCTTTTATATACAAATCTGGCACCCCCCTTCTTGGTCATAATTGGGTAGCTGGCTGGGTATGTGGCAGGCACAGCAAAGGTGCCATTTTGATTGCAGATATTGTGCACAGTGTTAATATCCTAGATCTCAATTGTCTCATCAAAAGGAGCACCAGGCTCCTGCTCTTCTTCCTCTTCAGGCTCTGAGGTGAGATCAGAGTGGTATTTGAAGCTGAATAACTTCTCTTGGGGGTCTGAAGGGGAGTAAACAAATGGAGAGTGAGGAGGGGGTAGGACTGTTTCCCTCTGGTTCAGGTGATGGAGTTGGGGTCTTGGGGGAGCTTTGGCTTTTTTGGCCTTTGGAGAAATGACCTTGGACTTGGAGGCCTTAGTGGCCTTGGACGCAGCTTTATTGATTGACTTGGGAGGCATCTAAAAGTGAATTAGCATCAAAATATGAGAATTTTGGGGGGTTATTTTTAAAGAGAAAAATGAGAATGTTTTAATATTAAAGTAGTCAATATTTTTACATGGAATTGTAGAAAAAATCTTAAAATATATACTATCAAAATTTCAAAAAAATTTGTTTTGTAAAATAAAATTTTATTAATAACACAAGTAGATAAAACTTCAAGTTTTGACTGAAAACTTGCAGTCAAAATGGCGTTTTTGAAGTGATGTAATTGAGGTGCTGTAGCTCAAAAACATAGTGTTTTTGACCATTTTTATATTAAATTAACAAAGTTCCAGTGGAGCTACCTCAACCAGGCCAAAGAGTAAAAATTGAATTTCAAAAAACTAGCTTATACAACTGGGGTTAAAAAGTACCTGGTTGTTTAGAAGAGGTCAAAAAATATATATGCAAAGTTTCAGGCAATTTCTTACATTTTTTATCAATATTGTTTTTGAAGTGAAATATTACTTTTGAAAAATGGAAAGCAAGAATTGTTGTGGGTAAATCAATACAGTGTAGCCTTGCGTCATATATAATTTCCCCATATTTTCTCCTATCTATTGTGCACATTGAATCTATTGGGTGATATGAAACCCAGTGGAATTCAAAGTGACGTAAATTGAAATAGTGTAATCACCCCCTTCCATATCAAAATCACTATTAAATATTTTATTAAGAGATACCTTATCAATTTATCCATGTATAATAAAGCTATAAATTACATATAACAAAGCTGGTTTTTTACCCAGTAATGATAATTACTAGTAGAACTATTATAGTGGGGCTATTTTAGGTTGTTCTTAGTATAAATGTCTTGGATTAATACTATAAGAACATCTTCTGCCACTATAAAACAGGCTTTATTTTAGTTTGGGAATAAGCTTATTTTAGTTAAAGATAAATAGTGTGATTCAAAATGACGTAAAGTTGAGATGGTATAAACACGCCCCATACTAAGTGTGTAAGAGAGGGGGCTAAACTAACTAAGTTTGGCTCTCATCCTGGTGAGATGAACCACCAGGATGCTGCCCAGTGGAGTACTGAAATGGCTGCTTGGAGGGGGGACCAAAGAGAGGATGCAAGGGACAACTGAGTGAAGTAGGCATTCAGCCCCATCAGTGCTAACCCAGTGAGCAACCAGGGCGTACAAGTGGGGGCAGAAGACAGCTTCACAGGTGCTTGGAGAGGTACTGAGGTGTTTCTCTCCAAACTAGACAGGGTGAGCACCGGCATCTCCTCAAATGTGGGGGAAGGAACAGCATAGTCATCAGCATGGAGGTCCAAGTCATTGCAGGTTAAACTCTTGACTATAGCCTCCCCAGAAATGAAAAGTTCACCAGGGAGGTTCAAGAGACTAGAAGGATTGTCTCCTGCAAGGCAGGCAGAAGAAGAGATATGAGACCATAAGTCAGGGGAGGTAGTCCAAAGGAGGAGCAAAAAGGGGGCCAAAGAAAACACCACAAATCTCAGAGCTGGGAGGATCATAGGAATGACGCCCACAAAATTTGGAGTAAGAGGGTAAATTTTCAGACCTAAAAGCAATAGGATTCTGATTGGGTAGGGCTGCTGCAAGGAAAAACTAGAGTGAAGTGGGTGGGGACACTTAGAGATCTTGGTAGCAGACTTGGAGAGCTTTAACAAATGTTTAAACAAAAGCAGGTTCAACCCCAGTAGAATTAAAGAAAAACTCAAGATAATAGTAAATTTTATAATAACTATTGAATTGAATTTCAAGTTCAAACTCTGAATTTGAGAGCGTAAGCAAAAACCACAACAACTAATTATTAACTCTTTGTTTAGAGAGTTTTAAGAGGCTGCCAGGTTCAGAAGGCGCTGTATAGTGGTAAGTTTGGAAAAAGCAACTACTAACACTTTGCTTTGAAAAATAGGGGAACTCCAAACAGAGCCAACCAACAAAAAAAACTAGGGTGTTTTGTGTTTTAAACAACTGTTTAAAGTTTTATTGAATTGAAAATTGACAAGCAGGGGACTCAAAGTCTCCTGGCATTGTAAAAAGGGGTGAGCTTCCAGAAATAGTTCACATGACCACAAGTGCTGAATCTGATTGGCTAAGGGAGAATTTTTGCTGACCAAGGCCAGGGGAGCTGGAGATTCCCAGGTTAATTTCTGCAGCTCTACCTGATTGGCTGGAAGGCATCCCAGAAATTTCAGGTTCATTTGGCTTTCTGGGTATTGATGTGGCGTCCTTTGATTGGCCCTTTCTGATTTTTTTTTAAAAGTGGGCAACACCATGCCAACAAATAGTCCAAATCAATCAGTGTTTCTTCCCAGGCCGGAACAACCAATGCCAGGGGATCTGCAGGGTAGGCCAGAACAAATCTCTCATCCACAGTGTGTGCTAAATCCCCTAAGGAATTGAGTGGCTTGGCTGTTATTTTGAGACCTTTCTTGGTGCAGTGGGGGAAAATGGTTTGATCCAAGGCCAAGGGTGGCAGTGAATTTACAAAGTGATTCCATATGTAAATAAAGTTAGCAAAATAATATTTAATTGATATGACTCAAAGTGGCAAAATCAAGATGGTGTAAATTTGAGATTCTGCATTATAAAAGTATATGTAAATTTCAACTATTTTATTAATTATTTGATTTTTTGTGATTCAAAATCACTAACACAAAAAATGCCATCTCAAATTAAATTTGAGATGGCATAATTTGAAGTGCTGTTTTCAAAATGGCGTTCCCTACCTGGTAGTCCTCCATGATGTGGATGGCAGCTACTTTGACTTGGGGGTTCAACTAGATCAGCTGTAGGTGCCTCAGTTGGTTTTAGTGGGAACAAACCTATTGTTTGCTGCATTGTTCCTATCCTTGAGTGATTCCAGAGAGGTGATAGGGACTGGGTTGCAGGGGGCAATAGCATACATTGATGGTTCTCCATGCAGGCTGCAGAAAAGTACTTGGAGACTCAGTTGATGGGATTCTAATTCAATGGCCAGGTGCTCTCAGCCTTGCAATGGGGACAGTATCCAACCTTGTGAAGTCAGTTCTTTGCGCTTGGGCAATACCTGGGGTTAAGAGACTCAACCAGTTGCTTGGAAAGCCTCTGATAACTTTGAACAGCGTCTTTGATGGGCCTTTCAGGAAGTGTTGAAGTTGTACACAGTGAAGGGTACTACCCACCTGGTGCCAATGGTGATGGCTGACAGCCTTGTCCTTTGGGGGACCAATTGTTGTAACTCCAAGAAGGAGAAAAACATGGGGGTTTTTCTTGAGTGGCCTTGTCCATGCTCTACAGGGTAGGTGGTCAGGCCCCAGTAGAGTATGCCCTTTAAAAGAGTCTTCTGTGGGACTGTATCTTCTTGGGGGTTGCTTTTCTGGTGTAAATTGGGGTCAATTTTGTCTCTTGTTTGATGACAGTTTGTTGCCCAATCTTGGTCATTGGCTTTGCAGATGCGTAGGCAACCAGTTGTGTTTCTTGGCTGCTGTTCAGGTGGTAGAACAGTTGGTGCAGTATTGGAAGAGTCTTTTTTAGTCTCCAATAAAAACTGTATTATTTCATTCTTATTCCTCATACTTTAGTGCATCACTATTTCAAACAGGACAACAACCCATGGAATTTTTTAATTAGGCTTTTTACTTTTTGGGTTGTTGTCCTCATTGAGGCTTACTCTTGGTCACTAGGAGCAGTACATATATACTGAGCATGTACTCTAGTGATCAATTGCCCAGAATGAGGCTCCTTAAGGGTATAGGAGTCAGGGCCAGTCTTCTGTATAACTTGAACTGAGCCTTGCCAAAGGAAGGCAAGTTTGGATTTTCAACTGTACCCTCTATTGCTGAAGAAGTAGACTAAGTCTTCTACCAGGTAAGTGAGTAGGGCAGGGCGTTTGTATGAAGCTTGTTCTAGGTCCTGCAACTTATGGTTTAATTTTACAGTGTAGGCTTCTGATTGCAAGAAAATAATGGTTTGAACAAGCTTTTTAAGGTATGCCTCTGGGGATACAGCCAGGATGATCATTACCAAGGAATAAAGTAAAGGGGGAAGGCCTGGTTGCCAACCATAGAGCAGTTGGAAGAGTGGCTTGCCAGTGGCATAATGGTACACAATGTTATATACAAAATGTGGCTGCATACAGGAAGGTATCTCATTCAGTCTCATATTGGTGACTGAGCTTCTGGAGTATCTAGACCAGGCTCCAATTATTGCACTCTACTGTGCTATTTTTCTGTGGGTGATAAGGGGTGGATAGTGTCCCACGGATTCCCATCAATTGGTTGAGTTGGGGGATGATATAACTGGTGAAGTTGGTGCCATTGTCTATCAGCAGAATCTGGGGACAACCATGCTTGTATATGATGTTCTCCAGGATGTACGTAGCTGTCACCAGTGCAGATTGGTTGATAATGGCCTTGGCCTCTACCCATTTAGTCAGATGATCAACAGCCACAATGATGAACTTGTTGCAGCTATTAGTAACTGGCAAGGGGCCCACTACGTCAATGGCTACTGTGTGGAAAGCTCCAGCTCAATGAATAATTTTATAGTTGTAAGCCTGGAGTTTAATAGCCCAACATGCCAGATGCCCTTCAGGATCCTTGAGCGTCTTCAGCCATTGCAAGTAGGCATGGTCTGTTACCACTATGAAGTGTACCCCATGGAGATACACCCTGAATTGCTGGTAGGAGTATGTTACAGCCAGACACTCCTGTTTGGTGAAAGTTTAGTTTCTCTTGTGAACATTGAGCATGAGCTAGCAGTATCCAACAGGATGTTTGAGTCCTTCAGAGTCTAGTTGGGAGAGAACACCCCCAATTACAGTCAGGTTAGCATCTGTAAAAACCACAAATGGTTTTGCAAAGTCAGGGTGGGATAGTACAGGGGCTGCAGTCAGTGATCTCTTGAGAGCATTGAAAGCAGATTGACTTGCTGGACTCCAGAATAATTACTTATTGGCCCAGAGAAGCTGAAAGAGGGGGTTGGCCAGGGCTTCAAAGTTAGGTATGAATTGATAGTAGTGCTCAATCATCCCCAAGAAAACCTGCACATCCTGCTTGTTGACCAGGCTCTTCATTTTCTTAATGGCTTCCACCTTCAGAGGTACAGGCCAGAGTCCATATTGACTAATGGTGAACTCCAAGAACTCAAGATGTTCCTTGAAGAAGTTGCACTTGCGTGGCTTGAGCTTAAGATTAGCTGCAAGTAACCTCTGAAAGACTTCCTCTAAGTGTTGCAAGTGATAATTAAAGGTTTGGGAGAACAAATTTATGTCATCCAGATAGACCAGGACACTAATGAGTTTGAGGTCACCTATCAATGCATCCATAGCTCATTGGAAGGTAGCTGGGGCATTGGACAGACCTTGGGGAATCCTTGTGGGTTGGAATAGCCCTTTATCAGTGATAATTGTACATTTCTCTTGATCAGCAGGGGGTAGATCAATCTTCTAGTACCCACTGATAAGATTTATTGCACTGAAGAGCTTGGCGCCACCCAGGCAGTCCAAGGTATTGTCAATGCAAGGGAGGGGATATAAATACTTCTTGGTAACAGCATTCAGTTGGCGGTAGTCAATCACCACATGGTTGCTGCCATCCTTCTTTTTGACAATCAGGAGAGGGGAAGCCCAAGGACTTTTACTGGGGACCAGTAAGCCAGACCCCAGTAGTTTCTGAAGCTCTTCATTGGCTACAGTATGATTGGCTTGACTACACTATATAAGTCTGGGACATATGGGTGAATTGTCTTGGATGTCAATGTAGTGGGCAACATCTACAGTCTTACCCAGGCCATAGTTGTCCTTGGCAAACACATCCTTATACTGAGCAAAAAAAATCCATGGCTTGTGTTGTAACTGTGCTGTTTTAGCAGAGTTACAAGGGGAAAAATGTTTAGAAGCTAGATGATAATCTTTATTGTGAGATAGTGATTATATAGTCATGGTGAATCAATGGATAGCAGGAACATGATTGTTGATCACACGGCTGGATGGAAGAAGGGGGTGGCTTGATCCTGGTAATGAGTCAAGTGCCAAAACAAGGTATACACCGTAGGGGATCATCATCTGTTCATGTTGTTGGATTTGGTAATTCAAGTTGACTTCCTAGTCTGGCTTTGAGTGACCAGATAATTGGATTGCAGGTCACAAACCTGCTTGTTTGGAACCTTGCTGGCGGGTCAAGCCTGCGTTTTTGACACTTGATCCTTTTGAACTTCAGAGAGGCCAGACAGAGAGTCACAACTTATGAATGATAGTAACAGTGGTTGTTTGCAAGGTAACCCCAACTCAGAGAAGTTCACAAAGGGAGTGGTCTCCTGCAAGTTGACATGCTCTTCTAGATGTATGTAAGCCAGAAGCTGATGTTTAGAGACAACCATTGCTCGTCAACTCATATTAGCCAAGAGTATGAGCACTTCCTTATTGCTTAGCATGAGGATGCCTGGTGCAACCCATGGTTCTAGTCTGGAGGCATTAGAGATTCCAAATTTTCTCCATGAGTGCCAGCCGGTAGAGGCAGCAAGAGGCCTATATTGTGAATCACCTGAGAGCCAGGTGGGATAGTCACATTACAGGAGGTGTAGACTGGGACTCCCTTGGCTTCCCCAACCAAGATAGGTAACACCTTAGCCTTCTTACTCTGCAGTGTATAGGCAACTGGAAGCTCTCTATCTGTGTATTACAGGTTGATGTAGTGCAGACAGCGTAAATGCAGGTCAGAAGGGTGGTTGCCCTGGTATAACATGGGGATGAAGTGGCCTAAGATCCCAAATGTATGGTCTCCATGGTTGGTCACAGTGCCATACTGGACTATGAAGCTAGTCCCAATAAGAATGCCATAGCTGTTGATTTCTAGAACTATGGCAGGTGTGGTGACCATTAGTTTCCCAAAGCAAAAGTGAGGGAAAATTAGGCTCCCTTTTTTCTAGTGGTCTGAGGCCCAGCTGTGCCAAATTCCTTGTGGCAAGCCAATTTGGGGGCTAACTTCAGTCTTTTGACCAGGCGGTAATAGATGATGTTCCCTGGAGCACCAGTATCCAGTACAGCTTAGATGTGGGTTTTGTTCACTACCAGGTTAATATAGGTACAATCCTGGTGGTCCTCTCTGATCTCCAAAATCTTGGAGACCTGGTGTACACTCAGTCCTTTGAACTTCTCCAGGAAGGTAGCCATGGCAGCCCCTACAGCTGTGCTTGCTTTCTTGAGAGATTCTAGAGGTGGTAAGATGTTTACTGTATACAGTAGCTTGGCCAGTTGTTCAGTGCTGTCCTCCTCATGAGTGACTTCAACGCCTGGTTGAGCCAGTTGTTCAGCATAAGGTAGGGATACTGTTCTCTGAGCTATTTGTGGGATAACCACCTCAGGGCAAAGTGTAGTCCAATGGGTTTGAGCTTTAACAGTGTGGACTTGATGTAGGAGGTCCTCTTGAACTCCTTGAGATTCAGCATCCTTGTGAATTGGTTGGTAGTTAAAGTCAATCAGAGATGGTGCATCCTTGGGCTTTAACTCAGAGGATGGTAAAGCAGCAGGCCTCTGAGCAGGTTTGTTAGGGGACAGCAGTATGGGGGAGATGAGGGTGTTGAAATTACAAAAGCAGCCAAGGATTTCTCCTTGTCCTGGCTGCTTAGTAGTTTTTTGACTGATCCTCATTATCCTCCTCAATATCAGCATCCTTGGCTTAGTCCTCCTCAGCGTCTTTCATGCCTACATGGTGGAACTTTTGGCAAGGGTTCTTACATTCCCAAGAGAAGTGGCCAGCTATACCGCATTTGAAGCAAGTACAGGGAGCGTTATTGGATGAGGTGGGTCTGACCTTGTTGGAAGGCTTGGACATCTCCACAGCCACGCAGGGTCTATACTCAGCTTATTGATGGGGACAGCCTTCAGGGAGAGGGATCTCAAACTCCTCCTTGTAGGTGTGTAGAAGGCAAATAAGATCTGGCATAGTGCAAGCATTTTAAATGTCTAACTCAAGAGCCAGGGATAGTTCCCAGTTGACATGTACAGCATTGAGGAGTGCTGGCTGCACATCAATAAACTGCACAGCACTCATGGACAACAGGGTTTGGGCCTCAAGGTAGAGCCTGGAAGTGAAGTCTTCTAGGGTTTTCCCCACCTTTAGCTTGGTGTCAGAAAAGTCCATCTTGCAACCAAGAAGGGCTTCTTGGCTACCAAATTCTTCCATCAGGGCCCTGGAAATGTTGTCAAAAGTCCAGCCATTCTCAGGGAGACACAGCAAAATAATGGTTTGAGTCTCAGTTTCCAGACAGTTGATGATTGTGGAGTCTCTCATGGAACTATTGGCGCCATAAATAGAGTTCTGGTATAGGCGTAAGAACATAGCCACATTAATCTTGCAATCAAACTTGGGTAGGTTAATGGGCTTGAAGTTTTTTGTGCCATGGTAGAGGAGGGCAGGTGTGATCCTCACTGGGGAAAAAGTGAGACAGGAACAGATGAGGGTAGTGGAAGCAAACCTAGCCTCAGAGGCATGTCAGCAATTTTTCTCTTGTTGTGCTTAACATTCACCTTCTCTGTCCTGGGCAGCCCCAGAAGCTTCAGGAGTGGCCAAGACATCATCCTCAGATTCCAACACTGGCTCCAATACTTATACAGTGTTGGGGGCCAACCAAGTGTGACCATCATTGCTTTTGTAGCTATTATAGAGCTTGGGTCTGGAGGACCTTCCTGGGCTGTGGTGACTCCTGGTGTTAAAGAACATAGCCTGTAAGTTGGTGGCCAAGATCTTGCTATCTATCCTATCCAATTGGCTCTGAAAGGCGTCCAGTAGAAGTTGCTGCTTGTCCAGCTCATCTTGGTAGACCTTGTTCTCTTGACAGGTGATATCCAAGTTGTCTTTCAGGGAGGTAATGCACTTTTCATGTGTGGCAAGCTCAGCTTGAAGCAAGGCTATCATCTCCTTGTCCTTCCTGGCTTGGGTATGGCTATCAGCTCTACATGGAATTGTCAAAGCTTGAGGCAATTCTGAAGCTCTGACACAGTGTGATAGCCATCAAACAGAAAGGCAAGGTCAGCGCTTTGTAGGACCAGTTCTGCCTGCATCTTCTTGTAGTGATCAAAGAGCTCAAGGACGTCAAAACTAAGAAGGTGAGTGGAAGGGGAGTTGTACATAGCATTAGGTGAGGATTTGAATGAGGGGATGGTGGCAAGGCAACAGACCATGACTTCTACCTCATGAACCAGGCTTTGAACCATGGGGCCAGTTTCAAGTGTGTGGCTTGTCACCACACTAATCCAATTGACATTTACACCCTGATAGGTGAGGGTCTGGACCACACGCACTGGGAAAAGCTTGGCTATCCCTCTCTTGTTGGCATCAATCCAGTGAATTATGGTATTCTGGGTATTGATAACTTCAGCAAGGTACTGATTAACGGTGGTAAAAGTATTACCAAGCTCAGAGCAGAGGACATGGAGAAACAATTATTGGTTGGACACCAGTATTCCCTGGCCATGCACCAGGCTTTGGATGCAACCCAAATGCATTCTTTTATGGCATACAGCAGGATGGGTAAATTATTGTAAGTAATCCTTGATATGTTTGGTGGTGCAGAGGTCACAACAGAGTTGGCCAGGGTTGTTCTGGGAGAGGTTCTGGAAACAAACCAAGGAGTTTTTGGCAGAAGGTTGCTGAATAGCCAGATGTTCAGAGCAAGCACCATTGTCAGAAGCACCAAATTCCATGGCATAGATGGCGCTACAGATGGTGTTCTCAGAGGGGGAAGAGTTGGCGTCCATTTCCAAGGGGCAGGGGCTTGGAAGAGCAGTGGTTTACCAAAGATAATAGCTTGGGGACGTTGGTGTTCAAGCCTGAAGTGACTGCAGGTGGTCAGGTCATAGAGAGCGCCTGCTCTTTCCCCAGCATGGGCATTGGCAGCAGTGAAGGCTGGTTCCTGGTGATAGGGGGAAGCAGTGGCAAAAGACTGAGCCAGGGGCATTCCTCCCTCCCCATTGAAAGAACTGTGGGGGTGGGGGCTGTTGGTGTGGAAAGACATGAGCGCCAATGCTGTATTTATAGAAATAAAGGGTGCTATTTTCTATAAACAGTTAGTAAGGATCCTAATTCTTAATACTATACCTGTAGTTGGTATAGTGACAGCCTTTGGTAGAACAGAAAAATATAAGGATATAATGACAAAACTGGTATTTATTTGGATAGTGCTGCAGTTATATAGTAAGAGGTGGGGGGATTTCCACCAGGGAAAAGGAGGCACAGCCAGAAGGACTTTCCAAAAGGAGGAGATTGAAAAGGAACAGCATAAAGAGCTGTGCAAGAAAACAACCATCTTCACATGCCTTGCTTAATGGAGGCAAGTGTCAATTATTTCCTTGTCCAATTAGTAACTTTGGAAGTGAAGCCCGCGCTAGATGTGCAGCTCAAATACTCTTCAAGAACCCGTTTTCTAGGTGTTTAAAATTTAATTAATCTTTATAAAACTGTGCTAAAATAGGACAACTGTGTGATTGTGCAATTTTTTATTGCTTAAACCCCAAGTGGACAGTACTTTTTCCAATTTATTCAGGATCTGGGACAGCAGGTTATAACCAAATCTGCATCAAGGAGAAAGATATACCCAAAACAGCTTTTTGAACTAAGTACAGGTCACACAAGTGTGTGGTGCTCAATTTTGGGATGACAAATGCATCATCAACCTTTTTTACCTTAATGACTGAGGTCTTTTCCCCCATATTAGAAAACACTCACTAGTGTACTTAGACAACATCATAGTCTACAGTCCCTTGGTAGAACAACACCACACGGATTTGAAAGCAGTCTTCCCCACCCTGTTCAACATAAACTGCTGGCCAAACCCTCTAAGTGTCAGTTCTTCCGCAAACAGATACCCTACCTAGGACACATAGTTTCAAAAGATGACATTAAACCCAACAGACAGAAGATCCAGGCCATCTGCAAAATGCCACTGCCCAAAGACAAGTCAGAACTCTGCACATTCTTAGGAATGGTTTCCTATGTACATCAATTTATACCTGACTGCAGAGTCCTGACTGCACCCCTGTCCACCATAACTGGCTCCAAATCCAAGTTTGTATGGACCCCCAACGTGATTTTGTTTCCAGTGTCTAAAGAAGAAACTTACAACTACCCCTATTATACAGTACCCTAAGCAAGATAGAGAGTACCAAATGGAGATAGACACCTCTTCTGTGTCCATTGGGGGAGTACTTTGGATCAAGAACACCAATGGCAACTTACTACCTGTAGCCTACAAGTTGTGCAAACTGACAGACAGCAAATGCTGCTACCCCATCTACAATAAGGGGCTACTGACAATTGTACACTGTCTTGTCAAGTGGCGCTACTACCTGGAGTGTCAAGAGGGGTTCACTTTCCTAACTGATAATAATTCCCTCATATATTTCAAAACACAAGCTAACCTATCTAGGTGCTAGGCGCGCTGAATGGAGCTTCTCAAAAGGTTTAACATGATCATCCAATACAAACCAGGACCTAAACTTGCCATGGCAGATGCACTCTCTTGCTTTTATGTTAGAGCCACAAGAGGGGGGAACAGTCTTGACCCAGACTGGCTCCTCCTGGTACTCTAAGTTAAAGACAAAGGCTTCCCTCCAGGCACTACCAGCATCACTAAAGAAACAGTCATCAAAAATGAACACCTCTTCACAGATGTATATGAGACGCTACACTGTAAGATGATCAATGGGAGAACCATCCTGTATATCACTATGCACCAACAAGTTGTCACCATTCTAAGCTATCAAAGAGATTTAGAGCACACCAAGAGCCGCAAACTTCATGAATTTCTCAAGAACAAGGCATAGTGGCCAACTCTATACTGGGCTGTCCAAGAAGTTCTCAACCAATGTGAAGTGTGTGAAAAGTTTGCAAAAAGACACATCCTTCCTAAATCTGTGTTTCCCATTTGCTCTCAGTTACCCTTCAAGATATGGGCCCATGCCCAGGAAGCATAAGAACAAGAAATACATCATCACTGCTATCAAATTTTCCACTTGCTGGCCAGTAGTGCAGGCGTTAAAGACCCATACAGGCAACAACATTTGACAATTAATAGGTAAGAAAATAATCAGTAAGTTTGGAAAGACAGAACTTCTGATAACAGATGGGGGCAAGGAATCAACCTCCAAAAACAAAAATTTATACCTCATCAATTGTCATGAATGACATTTCAATACTTGTATTGAAAACCCAAGAGTTGAACCCCAGTTCCCTGAAGGCAGATCAAACCCTCCAGGACGGTCCAGGACCCGCTGATCTGTTAAGTCACAGGCTTGAATTGTTAAACTACTCTGCAACCTGCTGGCCTACTATAGAGGATTCCCTGAATGGTTGCCAGACTGCCACCAAACTGGTGCCAATGAAGACCCATACCTACAAAGGAGATGTAGTCTGGCTAACAGAGGTTGGGGAAGGACCTACTACTATACCTGCCAACCTGCCAAGCACCAAGACTGGAGTTTTGAAATCAACATTGGAAACCCTGGAATCAAACCCTGACCCTCCAAAGACTACTCAAGTCACACAAAGTGGATGGGAAACCGCCCACTTGTTAAATTACAAACCCAAGTTGACAAGTTACTCCAAGACCCGCCAGTCTCCCAAGGACAATTCCCCAAATGGTCACCAGATTGATGCCAATCTTGAGCCACCAAAGATCCGGACATATGCAGAGGCTGTAGCTTGCCTTGAGGAGGTTAAAACAAAACCTATTATTAACTCTGCCAATGACCACCAGCAACTGCCAGTCTTCCGTCCAGAATGGGTAGTACAATTGAACTACTCAGGTAACATAGTGAACAGTGGTGGCGGAACAAAGCATTGCCACTTCTATTCACCAGAGCAGGTACAACCTGGATCTGCCGCCCTCAAGACTCTAAGCCAAGATCCATGCCCCATCAGTGCCTTGTCTGTAAACCTGAACCCTGTGAAAATTGAAGAAGCAAAATCCCAGAGTATAAAAACCCTGGCGGTATGGGGATTACCCCATTGTCATTTTTGATAATAAAGTTTTATGAACCTTTGGTTTGAACAAATCTTACCTTATCTAGTCTTACTGATCTTTCATCTTAACTCTGTCCAAGTAGACCATCATGTAACTGCCCCCTCCAGAGACCAACCTGCCGACCCTCCTCAGGCACTATACTGTCCCCCCTGGAGCCCCATTTAAACCTGTGCATTTTACCAAATACCTGCCCAACCCAGCCTACGCGGAGTACAACTTGGAGACCATTCTCATTGCTGACCCCTTGGCCAGAACTAGAGAAACTGAATACATAGGACATGAAGGAAAGTGGTACAAAAGGCCGCCAAGGTTGTTCAAAGACAAGTACAATTATCTGCCTGCCTACTTTGTTCCCATGACTCCACCCTTAACCCCACAACCTGACTGCCCAATTGAGACCCCCACCGCTGCAGATACTACGTCCACCCAACTGTTTGGAGTACTCTATATCCCTTTGACAGTAATAATGGATTCCATGGTCCCTACCTCTGGACCCTGGTCCTTACTTGGGCAATCCATGTCTTACATTATCAAGTTAGCACCCATTCTATGGTGGGCTTTACCCACCGGCTTGGTCCAACCCCACCCCAAGCCGCCCAATGCCTCTACCTATGCCTGGATTCCTGACACCAATAATGGGTTTCAGCACACAGTGACAACACCTTATCTTCCTCAGGCTAATAGACAAGTAAAGCAGCTAAACATTAGCTTAGTGCAGGCCCTCACCAAGATCACTGCTGGGAGACCTGAGGACTGACATAAGCAGCTATCAACTGCACTTCTTGTATGCTGTACTTGCATGAACAGATCCACTGGGAAAAGCACATTTGAGCTTGTTTATGGCACATAACCCAATATCATTTAAGCCCTCATGAGACCCAAGCTGGAAATACCCAGCAAGGTTTCCTCTTGTTCAGCACCTCAAATCATGCAAGACAACAGTGTTCAGTTGAAAAAAGAAGAGAAACATTTGCAAAATATGTTTGTTCTCATCCAAAACAGACACAAAGTTGGTGACAAGGTCTGGTTAATAAACACAGACAAGAGCAAGTTAAAACCCAAAAAGATAGGCCCCACTATCATCTTAAAGGTAAACAAAAACAACACTTACCTTGTGCAATGACTTGGAAAACACAAGCAAGATAAAGTCCTCCATCACGACCAACTAAGACCCTGTAAGGCATGACAAAAACAACAAGAAACTGTCCTACCAGCCATCAAACAACAGCTAGTCTAATACAGTGCCTGGGCCCCTGACAATCTCTCTGATAACCTGCCCTCAGAAAAGGCCAACCTTTAGCCGGGAGGGGGTGTTGAAACAGAAGACTTGACCTGCCAGCATGGTTCCAATTAAACAGGTTTGTGACCCGCAACCTGACTTTTCAGTGTCCCAGAGCCAAACTAGGAAGTCAACTCAAATTTCTAAATCCAACAACATAAACAAAAGATGATTTCTTACAGTGAATACCTTGTTTTAGTGCTTGACTCATTACCAGGATCAAGCCACCCTCCTTTAACACCCAGCTGTGTGATCAACACAATCATGTTCCTGTTATACATGATTCACAATGGCTATATAATACTTATCTTTCAATAAAGAATATTATCTAGTTTTCAAATATTTTTCCCCTTGTAACTCTGCTAAAACAGCACAGTTATAACAGCAGCCAGCCTGACACATCTTTTCTTTTACCAGCTATAGACCAAAAACATATACCAGTAGGCTGTCATTATTAAACACTTTTTACCAGCTGTAAACTATAAACACATACTAGCAAGCTGCTGTAAAAGAGTAAAGCTGAGCGTAGCACAGCTTTGCTCTTTTGGCAGCCAGCCTGACAACTACTCCTTTTACTAACTAGAGTATAAGATAAAGATTTTAGAATGCCACTGATTTAAATAAACAAAAAAGGGTTTAAGCTAGAATACCTGGACACATACCCAGGTGGGATGCTGTAAAAGGGCAGAGTGGGCTGAGCTCAGCTTTGTTCTTTTGGTATCTCGCCCACCATACCACACTTGTCTCTTGTATCCTTATGTGATTATTTTTTAAACTATAACTAGATTTATATTAAATGTGTTGAATTGTAATAATATAATCATTATCTTAAAAGTCAATAATAATCAGGTAACCAAACTGGCCAGATTTAAACCAAATTCAAAAGCACCAAGTTTGGATTTGAAAAGCTGGGCTTGATTTGAATTCCAAATGAAGCGAATTTGATTGGCTTTGTTATATAATTTTATAATGTTTAGGGCTTCTTCATTCATATTCCAGTTGTATAGATTTTATAAGATGCTGCTTTTGGATTTTCTGTAGATGAAAAATATCCTTTGGTGATAGAGATAGAAGTGATTAATTTGTTTACCTAGTTTAATAATATAAATTTTATTACCAGTAGCAAATAAAATGAACCCGTGGTATCGTATGTAGGGTTTAAATCTGTATGGCATTGAAATTTCAAATCTAAAATGGTCAAGTTACAGAATAGGTTCCAACCTAGAAAGATTGAGTTTAAATATTTTGATGTACATAAATTTAAAGTACACTGTTTAATTCTGAGTCTAAATTGCCTTAAATCTAATTTCAATAATAGATTGGAATTTTGAATCGAACCGAACGGATCCGAAACAGATGGACCAATGAAATGCCGTGATGGGAGAGCTGCTGGATTGAAATCGAAATTAAAAGCAACAAGTTCAATTTACTGTAGAAGTGATGTTAAATCATTTAAAGAGTCCACCTTCCCAAATAAGAGGGGGCAGGTATAAATAGAAAGCATAACACCCTCGAGTGAGTATTATTGAAATTTAATTACAATGGCCCGTACCAAGCAAACAGCACGTAAATCTACTGGAGGCAAAGCCCCCCGCAAGCAGCTCGCCACCAAGGCAGCTCGCAAGTCTGCCCCTGCCACTGGCGGAGTTAAGAAGCCCCATCGTTATAGACCTGGCACTGTTGCTCTTCGTGAGATCCGCAGATACCAGAAGTCTACTGAGCTGTTGATCCGCAAGCTTCCCTTCCAGCGTCTTGTTCGTGAGATTGCTCAGGACTACAAGACCGATCTCCGCTTCCAGGCCTCTGCTATTGCTGCTCTGCAAGAGTCTGCTGAAGCTTATCTTGTTGGTCTCTTTGAGGACACCAACTTGGCTGCTATTCATGCCAAGCGTGTTACCATCCAGCCCAAGGATATCCTTCTTGCTCGCCGTCTCAGAGGAGAGCGCATCTAAGCGCCTTATTTGTAAAAGCAGTATAATTATCTTCCCTTCCCTTTAAACATCATCTAACTACCATTGTTTGATAGCTTCTCGAATAAAAAAATGCTACATTTATGAATTTAATTTTAACAAGTTGATATTTTTAATAATCAATAAATAAGTAGAAATAGCAATCTAACCTTATTTATTATTCATTCCAGTCGATACTCCCAGGGCTTGGTTTTTACAAAAATATTCTTAGTGATTTACCATATTATGTTTTAATCTCAATCTTGTTTATAAAACTAATTTTATGTATGTTACCTCATTAGCTGGTTTTTATAAATATTTGATAAATACTTATCCTAGTTTTAATCAAATGGCAATTGTTAAGTATTTTTATAACTGTTTGTGCAGATTGTAGTTCTAATGTTTATAATAAAGTAAATATAATTTTGGTACCAACTTGGAATTTAGAAGTATTGTTGCAACTGAACCAATGAGGTTTCAGTATTTGAATTGGGGAAGACAACAGTCCAATAGAAAGGACAGGAATAATAAGAATAAGGTGTTGTTTATTATAGAATACTGTGATTAATATACTATATGGGGAAAGCCACTGGGCCACAAGGGGGTGGCATGGTGGTATGTTCCATTTAGGGGTTGGATCCAAGGGATAACTTGTGCGGGATCAGCAGGTTGAATTAATAGTGTTCCTAATTAGGAGAAAGTGCCTGCAGTTTGACATTGCCATTGGATTGGTTCATGTTAGATACATCAAGGGACAGCTCATTGAGTGCCCCCTGTGTATTGTAAGATACATTGGCAGGCAAGTCTGCAAACTTGGTTGCAACACTGCCCCTTGCCCCCTGCTTGTTGTCAGACACCAGGATCAGAGTTTGTAGTAGATCTGGGAAGGTCCACACAAACAACCTTTGTGTGGGGATGGCGCAGCAAGGGCGCAAGCAATTGTGGCAAAGCTTTTTGGTGTTTCCTTGGGCATCTTCAAGTTGATAGGTATGGTTGTCATAGACCACAGCTATCTTGAAGGGTGTCAGGAATATTCCTGACATAAACCAGATTCTTACTGAAGTGCAATGTTGGAAAAAATAGAGGGATGTCCTGTTAAAAATGCCCAATTCAATGAGGATTTCCCCCCTTTAATTGGGGAAAATAAAAATCAAACAGAGGAAAAAACGGAACTTGATAAACACTGGAATAATTTATCATCTGGGCAGGCGCCTGCCACGCCCACCAGCACCCTCTGCCAGCGGGCCCATTGCCAGCCTCCTGCCTGCCTGTCCCCTGCCGCCCATCCAGCCTCCCACTCTCCAGCCAATCAGAAAATCCACCCAATGCAGCCAATCAAATAAGTCACTGGAAAAAGGGCAAAAATTAAAAAACAATTCCTGGCCACCAGAAGAGGGCCAAACTCAAATGCTAAAAGAGAACAGCAATTTTACACAGAACCAATGGGACCCTGAACCCCAGGTCACATGGTTGAGACCAAACCCCAACCAAACAAATCCTTTCAAGACAAAAATAAATTTTGGAAATCCCATGAGTTGTCATCACCACCTGACCACATGCCCAGAAGAGATCATTGGCCCTAGTCAAGAATGGCCAAACCCCCAACAAATTGTCAAAAAAACAAGAGTTTGGCCACCTTCTTAAACCCCAAACTCCAATCCCATTTTCTAAACTTTTGGGTTCTCCAATCCCTTGTTTTCATTCCCACTTGCAAAACTTTGCATAGTGGAAAGCACTATAAATAAGGAACTCCTCCTCAGTAATAGCTTGTGATATTATTGAGTTTAATACCCTCAATAAAGCTAATCTTACTTACACCTTTAATTCTACTTTAATTAGTTGCCCCAGCCAATCACCTCCAATCCAAGGAAGATGAATCACCTCATTTTCACAGCTGTACTCACAGCTTGCCTTGGAATTAGAGAATACCAACAGGGACCAGAATTCTTTGGGCCTTCACCTGAAGGGTTAGGACAAGACTATCACTATGATCCAGGACAGCTCAACTCTTCTAACACTGGTTTCTGGACTCTCCTAGTGTCTTCACACTCCACCCTGTTTATTGCGGTGTATATCTCCATGTACTATGTGCTGACCTACTTTACAGAAAGCTTTGGGAGATACAACATCCACGCAAAGGTCTTTCAGTGGTTAATGATTGTCTACCCAATTGTCACTGCCTTGACTGGCTTCCAGTTTGCCAATCTCCTGCCATACCTTACCCAAGTAATACCTACAATGTTGGGTATTACAAAGGGTCCCAAGTGATTGGGTTCCAATTTGGATGAATTGGGGTTGAAATTGTAGACAGGGTCACCTACAGTGTATCTGGCCTTGAGATGCCTTGTCTCCCTCTCAATCTGCTTGTGTCCAATATCTCTGACTTTGGCGCGCCACGGCTCAGGAAAGGAGTGGTCAACAAGGGGGGCTTTGCAAGAACCGTGGATCATAAATTTCCTTGTTCTACTCCTGCCAAACCATCAGGAGTTTTAAAGGCCAAGGTGCTGGGGCTGAACCTGGTGCCCCTGTTGATTCTTGCTTACAAGATAAGTAGAGCAGTGGGCAAGTGTTCAGTTCACACGGTATTAGGATGCTCCTGTGAGAGTTTGGCAATCAGTTGGACCAGTGAACCATTCAATTGTTTCACACGTCCATTGGCTTGCGGATGATATGGGGACATAACTATTTGCTGAAGAGCATTCTTGGCGCAGTATGACTTCATGACATCCCCAACAACCTCAGGGCCACCATCTGTAATGAGGTGTTTTGGTTGCCCAAAGCCGGCCACAATTTTCTTACCAATGAAGCAGGTTAAGGTGGTGGTGGTGTGATTAGTGGTTGCCCACACTACTGGCCAATGGGTAAAGTAGTCAATGGCTGTGACAATGTACTTCTTCCCAAGTTGGTCTTTGGGGAGAGGTCTGACAATGTTGAGGGCCACTTCTCAAAGAATTTCATGGCCCTAATGGGCAGAACAGACTTGGGGGTGCAGGTTTAGACATGTTTTTTCATACAACATACATGTTTCAAGGAGATCCAAAATGTCTTGACGCATATATGGCCACCACACTTTATGTTTCATGATCTCAAAAAGGTTACACCCTCTGATATGACCCAAGGTGCAGTGGTAGTGTAGTATGGTGTTGCCTTGTTGTGTGGTGGGAATATAGGGCATCTTTTCACCTGTCTCTGCCCGGTGGCAGACATTTCCAGCATTGGTGGTAAACTAACTTCATTGTCCTTTGGCTTGAAGATAGTTATCAAATCAAGCCCTTTGTAACAGGTTGCTTCAGGACAGAGGTAAAGCATTGGCTAATCTGGGTCCAAGCCATCATCCCTGGTGATGGACACTACATATAGCCTTGAGAGAGTGTCTGCCATGACAATCTCCTTTCCAGGCTTGTAATCAATGCACAGCTGGTAGGAGGATAGATGTCAGGATACTGCGTCCCAGGGGAAGGCCTGTTAGCCTTGGCTGTCAACTTGATCTGTTAGGAGGAGGGTAGAGCACATCATAAGAGGGGTGCTAACTTGATGAGATAAGATGCTGATTGGCCTACTAAAGCCCAGGGTCCAGCATCTGAAACCATAGTGTTGACTAAATCAGCCAAGGTAATGTGGGAGAAGTCATTCCTGGGGTGGGACGTAGGCAGTCAGGCTTGGATGTTGGAGGTGCTTCTATATCTGTCTGGTAGGCAGGCAAATAGTTGTACTTTACACAGATATTGGGGGCTGGTTGCTTGTACCAAGTATCTTTATGAAAGGCTGTTTGTGGGGTTATCTGCTGAGCCAGGTGGTCTGGGTGGAAGGTCTTCTTCACAGTAAGATCCTGGTACTCTGGTTTAAGTGGATAGTCAGAGAAATGCAGTGGGCCAAAGAGAACTCCAGGAGGACAATGAAACACAGGTTGGGTTTCAGAGGTTTCTTCAGGAATGCAGGCTGTCTGCCCAAGATTTTCTGTTGGAACAGTAGTAAGGTGGAAAACAACCAAGATAAAATAAGGAATAAATTGGTAGAACTAAAGTCCCATAATCTTATTTATTTCAAAATGGCAATACCAATTATCAAGACTTCATGGAGTTTAAATACCATTTTAAATGCTAAGTTCAGAATCTAGCCCATTGTCTAATTGCTAAGTTTCTCAGTTTCTTCTGGCCCAAGAGCTCTGGCCTCATCCTGGATCCTTTGGCATGTCATTTCCTCTGCTGAAATGATCTCTATCTGATGGCCCAACAATAATATACTCATGGCCTTGTCATTACCACTGATGTTCCCGTCATCCTAGACCAAATGACCCTCAGAAACCTCAAGCTGAATTAACCCTGTTCCCATGGTCTGAATAGCTCCAGGAGTCACTTTGAGGTCACCAGAAGCCTGGAGATCATGTGGCCTGGCGGCCTGGTTTTCTAACCTATCATCTGATTCCCTTGAGACTTTAACTTATCAAGATGAGCAGTAAATCCCTCCCCAGATGACCCATCAGTCAATATAAGAGCAACTGCATGTTGATTCAGTGCTTCTAGCAATCTAGACTAGCCCAGATTAATCACTGTCCTATGATGTTCCTCCATACTTTGCAAATCTGTAGCCTGGCAGACCTGCAAACTTTGCTAATTATCCAGATTTGAATCACAACTTGTTCAAGCTCTTTCATTGGATAACCATAAAAAACATGGGTGGACAGCCCCAGGGTCTTCAAGATCCACACAACCATCAGAATCAGGTCCTGAGTTCAATTATTCTAATTGAAGTTTACTACTTATTTTGGGAGAAATGTCATTCATGACATCATTTCCCTCCAATCCCTCTGATTTCTCAAGGCTAGACTTCTTCTCCAGATACCTCTGGATGGCCTGCTTAGTATTGTTTAAGTTGTCTACAGGTTCCCAAGTGCTTTCCTCCAACAGATAGCCCAACCATTTCACATAGTACTGTGGTGTCCTGTAATGGGTCCAGTCACCATGCACATACTCCACTTCATATTCTGTTGACAGTCCCACTTGGATGGAAGGTGGTGCTGATTTGAGCCTCTGAAGAAGAAGAAAAACTCCTTCTTTCTTGAACAACAACACTTGGTGGAAAACATTGTGAATCTTCCAAGTCAGTGATAATTCCAACTTGTAAGCCACTTCACCTATCAACTTGACAATTTTTTAGGGTCTGCTGCGCCTGTGAGCTAACTTCTGACTTGGTACATACAGGGGAATGTTTTGTGAGTCCAAAAAAACCTTGTCACCAACCATCAACAGCTTGCCTGGGATCCTTTTCTTGTCAGCAAAAGCTTTGTAGGTCCTGACTGCCTGGTCCAAGTTCTTCTGGCAGGTAACCCAGGACTTATAGATCTGTTTCACCCATGAGTGGCCTGTTGTGTTGGACTCCTTGGAACCAATTCTGGGGTCCCAGGTAGGATCAAATCCATAATTAGCCTTAAAGGGAGACATTTCTGTTGAGGCATGATCTTAACTGTTGTAAGCAAACTGAGCCATTGGCAGCATTTCTGACCAAATATTCTGGTCTGTATTGGCGTAACAACAGAGATATTGTTCAAGAATCTGATTCACTTGCTCTTTCTGGCCATCAGTCTGTGAATGATAAGAAGTTGACATGCATCACTTGATTCCCAAGTCATGAATTACTTGAGTCTAATAATGTGATGTGAACTGGGGTCCTCTGTCAGTGATCACTTCACTAGGGCATCCATGTTGGGTAGCACCTTTTTGTGAAAATGCTTGTGGTCTTTGTGGGGTTCCTGGTCACCAGTCCCCAAAGTGTGTCCTGGGTTGTAGCCAGGGACTGGCTTGGAGGAGTTGTCATCCTTCAACAGTGGTGAAGGGTTGGTAAGGAGTTTATACTTGGCTTGCATAAGGGCAAACTCCTCTAGTATCTTCCCAATTACTAAGCAAGCATCTCCACTGTACAATTGTACTTAGCAGGCGCCAGCCCTTCTGTGGGCCAATACCAATCCTGTAATAGTCTTGCAAACTCCCCCCAATGAACTCTCTTCCTCTATTTTTCATTTCCAAATGCTTTGTCACCTTCTCCCACTCCTCCTGGGAAGATTTAATAGAGACAAACTTCCTGCAACCTAGGCAATAGGATCCCTCATCCCCTGGGCTAGGATAGAAAATATGGGGTAATTGACTCATGGGACTTATACTCTCTTTACACGGGAAATTTGGATAGGGGTTGTAATAGGCGCTTTATTCACAGTCAGAAGGAAGATCCCTGTAGAAAACTTCTGATATATGGCCTTGGGATATGGGGTAATAAAGGGTTTGTGCCAATACCTGGAGTTCTTCAACAATCTCTTAGACTCCTTGTACTTGGTCTTCAGCTCCTGCTCCTTGGTCTTGGGCCTCTGTACTTTGGTCTTGGGCTCCTGCACCTTAGTTGTGGGTTCCTGTGTTCTAACCTTAGGCTCCTGCAATCTGTCCCAGCTCTGGCTTTCTATCCTTGGTCTTTTGTTCCTTCTGGAGCTTTTGTGGCCTTTGTAATCCACTTGATCCAGTCCCTGAAGAGTCTCAGATAGCTCTCTCTTTTATAGCCCCTTGTTTCAGACCAAAAACCTCTCTTAAAACTCTGGTTCTTCAAAGCTTAAACTATCCTGTTTTTCTTCTATAATATACTAAACCTTTAAACTTACTTCAGCCAATGAAAGCCCTGAATTTTCTGCTTCTGCTCCTCATTTTTTAGGCTCTAACTCTCAAGTTAAAGCCCTTAAAACACTGATTGAATAAACTTTGGCTTACAGCCAATCAAACACCTTGATTCCACAGTTTTGCCAAAAAGGTTTCCCCAAAAAAGTTTCCCTGGATGACCTGTCCTTGACCCTGGTTCAAACCTGAGGCTGTCTTGCTCCAGGTAAACAACTGCTCCGCGTTTTGAACAGTTTCACTGTGATTTCTGTCACGTTTCCCTGGCAAATCTTGAGCGCTTCCACATATGTTTTACTTAGGCAAATTTTGACCCTTTAATTTTTTAACGTTTCCCTGTGTTTCTCTGCGTATCCTTCAACGTTTCACAACTTTGAACCTGCCTGCTATTTGTCTCTCCTAGTTGTTCTTGGCAAAATTTGCTCTTTTGCCTTTACAGTTTCTCCGTTGTCCTTCCAGCTTCTTTCTGGCCTATTTCCTCTCCAATCCTTCTTCTAAAACTCACATGTAATTCTAATAAACTATAGGTTATTTTTTCCTTCTCTTTCTTTTTTATTATATGATTTTTAATCCTTTTTTAATCATAATCAGGCAGTATCTAATTATTTTTTAACTGCTTTTTCTGTTTTAAATTTCCTATCAAAAGTCACTAAACCAGCTCTTCCAGCCTCTTCATTCAGTCCAGCTAGTTCATCCTCTCAGTTCTTCAGTTCTTCAGCACCAACTTCTGGTACTTTTGGCCATCCTATATTATGATCAGCTAGTCCTGAATCATAATCTTCTTGTCCTTTGGCTTATCCTTAACTAGTTCCTCACCAAATCCTTACTAGGAACCTCCTTTGTTCCTTTTACACACTGAACCACACTGGTTCATTCCATTCAATGTGAATTAACAGTCCATCCACTAGCCTTCACTGTGACCAAACAGTCCCTCTTGCTAGTTTTCTCTGTTGATTCCGTGAACCACCTTGGTTCTTTATCTCAGCCCCCATTACCAGAGCTCGTAGACCCAGGCATGAGTCTACATTGAACTGGCGTTTGACTGGGCCCTTGTAAGTGGCAATCCACTTAGGCCATTCAACCATAAATCTATGTCTATGCGTTGTCTTTAATCACCCAGGTGATGAAGTCCGGGCTTTCAGTCACAGAGTAATCAGCTCTACTTCCCAGAGGCCTGATCACACCAAGTTCTGCAGCTTGCTTCCCCAAGCAAGCCACCTTGGTGACACCTCTGAGAATGCCTATACCCTCCAATGCTCACCTTGGGTTTCCCCAAAGCTCCCATAGGGGTATAAACAAGGACACCCTACCAGTCTGTCAGGTAGGATGCTTGCTCACAGACCTCCTGTAAGCGTATCAGGGTACGTTGAGCTCTCAGAGCTCTTCCCCTCCCCTGACAGCCCGCGTTACCCGCCAGGGGTCCAAAACCTACTCCCCCCAGACAGACAAAGTTCCCTGCTTGCTATTTCAGTCTTCACTCTTCCGCAGCCACAGTTTCCTGCAGGGTGAAGCACTATAGCCCAAAGCAGCCAACATCTTCTGCTGGGTGGAGTAACATCTGCCCCTGGTAGTCCTTTGTTACCTACCAGGCAGGCCCCTACTTACCCTAGTAGACCATGTTACCTACTAGGCTCCTCCTACTTACCCCTAGCAGCCCTATGTTACCTACTAGTTTACAGCATCACCAGCTAACCACACATTGTCACTCTTCAGCATATTGTCTTTATTTGAAGACAAATCAACCCTCACCTGCAAAACAGCATCCATGTGGATCACCACAGTCTTGCTGGCTGTAAAGTGTGTGATAGTAGGGACAAAATATAACATATTAGTGAATCAATTGACTATCACCAGAATGGCATTGAACAATCCAGAGGGGGGAAGTTCCAGAATGTAGTCCATAGAGACTGATCTCCATGACCCTGTGGGGATTTCAAAAGGCCTTAGTAATCCTTCAGGATTTTTCCTTCTGGTCTTGGTCTTTCCACAGATTTTGCAACCCTCCAGGTAATCTGCCATGCATTGGTCAATCTTAGGCCAGGTATAGTTCTGTTTAATGCCTCAGAGTGTCTTAAGTCTTCCTGGGTGATCAGCCATCTCAGAGTCATGATAATCTCTTAGAAAATTAATCCTGGTTTGGCCCTCTGGCACATAGATCATATTGTGTAGCATCAAGATTGTTCCTTTCAAGGAAAACCACCTTTATAAAGCAGGCTGTCCTTATCCTTACCCAAGTTGGCCACCTTAGACACTGAGAATGAGTGCATCAACTGGGCTTTAATTACGTCTGGTTGGCTTGCCCTGATCTTCATATAACCCAAGTGAATGCCTAAGCTGACTGGATCCAAGAGAACTTGTGTATTGTTGTTGCGCAACTCCACATGGGTTGGTACCAGATCTGCTCTTCTACTCAGTGCATCTGGAACTACATTAATCTTGCCAGGTTTGTAGTCAATTGTGAGAACATAATCTTCCAGCTTAAGGGCCCATCTAGCCTGTCTCTGGTTCAACTGTCTAGGCTTAAAGAAATAGACAAGATTTTTATGATCCATCAGGACTTTGACTAGAAACTCTGTACTGCACAAGAATCTCCTCCAGTGCTTCAAAGTTTTAATTATTACCAGCATCTCCTTGTCATGGATTAGATAGTTCCCTTCTGCTAGTAAAATCTTCTTTGAATAATATGCTACAGGATGTAGAATACTATCCCCTCCCTCCTGAAGGAGCACCCCACCCACTGTAAAGTTGGAAGCATCAGTCTCCAAGATGAAGGGCTTGGTGTGGTCTGGCATTGCCAACACAGAAGCAGAAGTAAAAGCTGTCTTCAGTGTCTCAAAAGCTGTCAAGCATTCCAAAGTCCATACAAACTGGACCTTTTCAGAACAGAGCCAGGTCAGGGGCAGCATAATCAGAAATTTTTTTGATGAAATCTCAACAGTAATTATCCAAGCCCAAGAAACTTCTCACATCCTTCCTGCATTTGGGTACCAGCCAGGCTATCACTGCTTCTACTTTGTCCTGCGCCATTGCAAAGACACTAGTCTTAATCATGTAACCCAAGAATTCTACCTCTGACCGGAAAAACTAACACTTTTTGAGTTTCACATGGAGGTTTGCTTGGAAAAGTTGCTCCATTATCAGATGTAGATGATCCAAATGTTCCTGTTGGTTCTGGCTATAAGCCAAAATATCATACAAGTAGGCCACACATAATTGATTCAGAAACTCTCCCTGACCAAGTTTATCATACTCTTGAAGGTATTAGGGGAATTACACAACCCAAAGGGCATTACCAAGTACTCACAAAGACCATAGTGTGTCTTAAATGCAGTCTTTTATTCATTGCCTTCCTTAATTTAGATCTTATTGAACACATTGAAGAGATTAATCTTGGAATACAACTGAGCTCCAGTCAATACATCACACAAGTCATCAGCGTTGGGATTAGGGTAGCGGTTCTTGATTGTAATATTGTTCAGCTTCTGGTAGTTGACACATGGAAGCGTTCCCCCAGCCTTCTTCTCCACAATTAACATTGGAAATTGTCAAGTTTATACTTCTAGGAAGTATAATAAACAAAATAAAGGGGAAGGTTAAGAAGAGAATGATACTTTATTGAATATGAATATAGGTTAATATATAGTATCATGATAAGCCACATGTTGTCCATGTACGTCATGGAGGTCATGGGGCTTATCTGAGTAATGTTCCTCTTGAGTCATGAGGCTTAATCAAGTTATGTTCCATTTAGGATCTGGATTGAGTGATCCCTGTCATAGATGGTTAACTGATAATGGTGCCACCGGTTTATTGACTGGGCGGTGAACCACTCGGTGAGCTGCTCGGTGATTTACTCGGGGCGTTAATTCCCCAAGAGGGAGTAATCAAAGATGTTGCAACATCTCCCCCTGGGGTGCTGGAAGGCAGAGCCTTGGGAATCTTTTTGAGGGTATCTGGTATATGGGCTTGGTACTGATCCAGTTTGGCATTAGGCACAGGGAGTCTTGAATTTTGTTGGGCTGCTCTTGCCTTACACAAACAAAGTTGATCATGATGCATACGTTTTAATTTGGTTTGGACTCCAATCCCTTTGATGAGGTAGGTGTTATTGGGCTTCACTTCCATGACAATGCCTGGTCCACGTAACCCTGGGTCTAATTTGTGTTGGTTGTGGTTGACAACCCAGATCTTGTCTCCAACTTGGAACCTTTCTTGCTGTAATGGGATTGCTTCTAGCTGAACCCTTTGTTGTTCCATTGTCTCTTGGTCCTTTCTGGCTTGTAGTACTTTTGGGTCATTGCTGTCTGTTATCTTCTTTGGAAGTGGCAGTTGTGGCCCCGTGGTTGTACTGAAAAGTGAAGGTTTTTGACCATAGGCAAGTTCATAAGGGCTTTTGCCCGTATTGAAGTTGACTTGTGTTCTGCAGACCATAAGGGCAGTTGGTAGCATATAAACCCAGGCTTTTGGATTGTTGGCAGACAAATTACTGAGGGCTTCCACTAGAGAGCTGTTTAGTTGTTTTACGTGTCCATTTGCTTGTGGGTGATATGGGCTGGCTGTGACGTGCTTTATCCCATTTTTGGCAAGATAGATATTGGTGTCAATAGCTTTAAGTTCAGTGCCTCCATCTGTGATTAAGAGGTCAGGCTTTCCAAACTTAGCTATGATTTCTTTGCCAATGAATTGTCTCATGTCATTGCCTTTGTGCTCTTTTGTGGCTTATGCCACAGGCCACCTGGCTGCATAGTCAATGGCTGTGATGATGTACTTTTTGCCTTTGCTTTCACCAGGCATAGGTCCCACAATATCTAACAACCATACCTTGAAGGGCTGTGTGATGGATACAGGTACTACTGACTTGGGTGGAGCTTTGGTTCAGGCATACTTTTCACAGACCTCACATTGTTCCAGTACTTCTCTGATATCATCTAGCATATTGGGCCACCAGTAGCGTGTCTTGAGGTATTCATGTAAGTTTCTGCTACAGGTGTGTCCCAGGTCTCTGTGATATTGGAGGATTGTGTCAATCTTTTGTGTTGATGGGACGTGGGTAAAATGTCACCATTTGGAAGTATTCAGTGAAGGGTATCATATACGTTTTTGAACAGATGTTTGTTCTTGAGGACTTTCTTTTGGATGTTCATTGATGTGCCAGGTGGGAGCCCTTCCTGGAGGTTCCCCATGATTAATATGGGCCAGTTGGGGTTGCCATCAGTGCGGAGGATGTGTTTATTGTATAGCCTTGATAGGGCGTCTGCAGTAAGCATCTCTCTGCCTGGCTTGTATTCAATTTGAATGGGGTATCTCTGTATGAGACTCATACATTCAGCTTGTCTTCTTGACAGGTGTTGTTGTGTTTTAAAGAATAATAACAACTTGTGGTCAGTGAGTACCTTGAATGTATGGGCTCCTTCTAGATAACATTGCCATTTCATAAGGCAGTGTATGATGGCAACCAGCTCCTTATTGTGTATAGAATATCTTTGTTTTCTGTCTAATAGCTTCCTGGATTCATTTGCCACAGGGAGGAAGTCTTTCTGGGCTTTTTGGATATGGAGGACTCCTCCTATGGCATAATCAGAGGCGTTGGTTTCCAGCTCATAAAAGCCCTTGCGGTTTGGATATTGTAAGATGGGGGAGGTGACCATGCGTTCCTTCAGTTGGCAGAAATGTTGATCTTGTAAAGGTGTCCAGACAAACTTGGTTGTTTTCCCAGTGATGGCTGATAGGGGAGCTATTAGGGCGCCCCAGTCAGGGATGAACCTGCGTACATAGGCTATCATTCCAAGGAAAGTACGGAGTTTGCTCTTGTTCCTTGGGGCTGGCATTTCTGTTATGGCGCATATTTTGTCTGGATCAGGCTTGATACCGTCTTTGCTAATGATATGACCAAGGAAGGGGAGTTTAGTTGAGAAGAACTTGCATTTGGACGGTTTGGCAATTAGTTGGTTTTCCTGCAGGGTACAGAGGACTGCGCAGACGTCTTCCCAGTGTTGCTGTAGGTTGGGACTGTAAATGATGATGTTGTCCAGGTAGATGATTGCTCTTTTCCCAATGTGTTCCTTGAATACTTTGTTCATGAAGGTTACAAAGGTGCTGGGAGCGTTTTTTGTGCCAAAATTGAGGACAACACATTCAAAGGACCTGTATTTGGTTTGAAATGCAGTCTTTGGAATTTCTTCAGGTTTCACGCACATTTGGTGATATCCTGTTGTCAAATCAATTTTTGTGAAGATTTGGGACCCCCCCCCAGGGCATCAAAAAGGTCATCAATTAGGGGCAGGGGATACCTGTTCTTTATTGTGACCTTGTTGAGGGCCCTGTAGTCTGTGACCAGGTGGGGGCCTCCATCCTTCTTTTCTACAAAGAAGACAGCTGTCGCAGATCCTGAATGGATTAGACAAAAAGTCGTCCATCTAGGGATTAAGCAATGGAACAATTGCACAGTTGCGCTATTGCATCCTGATTCTACTAGTTAACAACGTTTAAAACGCCCCTAAAACAGGTGTTCAATTTGCCTTTCAAATGCACACAAGGCACAGGTTTCACTTCTGGGATTATAAATAGAACAACAAAGTTATTTATATCTACCTCCTTAAGGAAAGCTGTGAGAAAGCGGTTGTTCTCTTGCGCGGGACTTTTAGCTGTGCCAATCCACTCTCCTCCATTTGGGAAGTCCTTCTGTCTATGCCTCCCTGTTTCTGGTGACAATTCCCCTGCCTCACACTATATAAGTACAATACTATATAAATAAATACCAGTTTTGTCTATACACCTTATTATTCTTCTGTCATTCATAGGCTTTCACTATACCATCAACAGGTATAGTATTAAGAATTAGGTCACTGAATAACTTTTTGTAGAAACTAGTAACCCTTTGCTGCAACTTTTACAACATTGGCACTCATGTCTTACAACATCAACAGCCCCCACCCCTGCGGTCCTTTCAATGAGGAGGGAGGAATGCCCCTGGCCCAGTCTCCTGCCACTGCTTCTCCTTACCACCAGGCACTGGCCTTTACTGCTGCTAATGCCCATGCTGGGGAAAGAGCAGTCACTCCCTATGGCCTGCCCAACCTAAGCCAATTCATGCCAGAGCATCAATGCCCCCAGGCTATTGTTTTTGGTCAACCACTGCTCCTATAAGCCCCTGCCCCCTCGGAGATGGACGCCAACTCTTCACCTTCCAAGGACGCCATCTGTAATGCCATACACGCCATGGATGCTGGTGCTGCTGGCAATGGTTCTTGCTCTGAACACCTGGCCATTCAGCAGCCTTCTGCTGAAAACGCCTTGGGTTGCTTTCAGAATCTCTCCCAGTTCAACCCTGACCAGCTCCGCTGTGACCTCCTTACTGTTGAACATATCAAGGACTACCTACAACAATTCACCCATCCTGCCTTATGCCACAACCAAATGCACCTGGGCAACATCCAAAGCCTAGTGCATGACCAGGGAATACTGGTATCAAACCACCAGACGTTCCTCCAGGTCCTTTACTCTGAGCTTGGCAATACCTTCACCACTGTCAATCAGTATCTTTCCAAAGTCACCAACGCCCAGAACACCATGCTCCACTGGGTTGATGCCATCAAAGCAGGTATAGCTAAGCTAGTTCCAGTGCATGTGGTACAGACCCTCACCCATCAGGGTGTAGACAATAATTGGATTAGTGTGGTTACAAACCACGTGCTGGAGACTGGCCCCATGGTTAGAAGCCTGACTCATGAGGTGGAAGTCTTAGCCCGCTGCCTTGCCACCATCCCCTTGTTCACCCCCACTTCTGCCGCCACTGAAAACTCCCCTTTCAGTGCCCTTCTTGGTCCAGACATCCTTGAGCTCTTTGATTACTACAAGAAGATGCAGACAGAATTGGTCCAGCAGAGTGCCAATCTTGCCTTCCTGTTTGATGGTTGCCATACTGTGTCAGAACTTCAGGATTGTCTCAAACTTTGACAATCACATGACAGAGCCAACAGCCAGACCCAAGTCAGGAAGGACAAGGAAGTAATAGCTTTGCTCCAAGCTGAGCTTGCCACCCACAAAAAGCGCATCACCTCTCTGGAAGATGACTTGGATATCACCTGTCAGGAGAACAAGGTCTACCAAGATGAGATGGACAAGCAACAACTTCTCCTGGATGCCTTCCAGAGCCAATTAGATAGGATGGACAGTAAGATTATGGCTGTCAACTTACAGGCTATGTCCATCAACTCCAAGAGTCACCACAGTCCACTGAGGTCCTCTAGTCCTGAGTTCTATCATAGCTACAAAAGCAATGAGAACCACACTTGGTTGGCTCCTAACGCTGTACAAGTATTAGAGCCAGTACTGGAGTCTGAGGATGACGTCCTGGCCACCCCTGAAGCTTCTGGAGCTGCTCAAGACAGAGAAGGTGGACACAAAGCCCAGCAAGAGGAAAACCACCGCTGCACCTCTGAGGCTAGGTTTGCTGCCTCCACTCTCAGCTGTTCCCGTCTCACCTGATCTCCAGTGAGGATCACACCTGCTCCCCTCCAACATGGCTCCAACGACTTCAAGCCCGTCAATCTGCCCAAGTTTGACCGCAAGAGCAATGTGGCCATGTTATTACGTCTGTAACAAAACTCCATGTATGGAACAGACAATGCCATGAGGGACTCCACAATCATCAACTGTCTGGACACTGATACTCAAACCATTATTTTGACGTATCTCCCTGAGAATGGCTGGACTTTTGCCAACATTTCCAGGGCCCTGACAGAAGAATTTGGTAGCTAATAAGCCCTTCTTGGTTGCAAGATGGACTTTTCTGACACCAAGCTAAAGGTGGGGGAAACCCTAGAAGACTTCACTTCTAGGTTCTACCTTGAAGCTCAAACTCTGTTGTCTATGAGTATGGTGCAGTTTATTGATGTGCAGTAAGCACTCCTTAATGCTGTACGTGTCAACCAGGAACTATCTCTGGCCCTTAAGTCAGGCATTTACAATGCTTGCACTGTACCAGATCTGATCTACCTCCTACACACCTACAAGGAGGAGTTTTAAGTCCCTCTTCCTGAAGGCCGCCCTTGCCAGCAATCTGAGCATAGACCCCGCGTGGCTGTTGAGATGCCCAAGCCTTCCAACAAGGTTATCCTGCTCTGGTCAAAAATGGCCCCCATACTTGCTTCAAATGTGGTATGGCTGGCCACTTCTCTTGGGAATTTAGAAATCCACGCCAAAAAATCCATCATGTAGGCATGGAGGATACTGAGGAGGATTACTCCAAGGACGCTGATATTGAGGAGGACAATGAGGACCAGTCAAAAAACTACTAAGCAGCCAGGACAAGGAGAAATCCTTGGCTGCCTTTGTAATTTTGACACCCTCATCTCCCCCCATACCACTGTCCCCTGACAAAACAGATCAGAGGCCTGCTGCCTTGCCATCCTCTGGGACCAACCCTAAGGATGAACCCTCTCTGATTGACTTCAACTCCCAACCAATACATGAGGATGCGGAGTCTGACGGAGTTCAAGAGGACCTCCTCTATTGAGTCCTCACTGTTAACATGCAAACTCATTGGACTACACTTTGCCCTGAGGTGGTTATCCCCCAAATAGCTTGGAGAACAGTATCCTTACCCTATGCTGAACAGCTGGCTCAACCAGGCGTTGAAGTCACTCATGAGGAGAACAGTGCTGAACCACTGGCCAAGCTTCTCCACACAGTAAACGTCTCAGCACCGCTAGAATCCCTCAAGAAAGTAAGCCCAGCTGTGGGAGCTGCTATGGCTACCTTCCTGGAGAAGTTCAAAGGACTAAGCGTACACCAGGTCTCAAAGATTGTGGAGATCAGAGAGGACCGCCAGGATTGCACCTATATCAACCTGGTAGTGAACAAGACTCATGTCCGGGCCATACTGGATACTGGTGCCCCTGGAAACATTATATCCTCTTGGCTGGTTAAGAAGCTTAAGCTGGAACCAGACTTGGCCTATCATGAAGAGTTTGGTACTGCTTGGCCACTGACCACTAGAGCAAAAGGAGCCTACTCTTCTCTCCCTCTTTGCTTTGGGAAGCTAATGGTTGCTGCTCCTGTTATAGTTCTGGAAAACAACAGCTATGTCATTCTTATTGGGACTAGCTTCATGGTTCAGTATGGCACTGTGACTAACCATGGAGACCATACATTTGGAATATTGGGCCTTTCCATACCCATGTTCTATCATGGTGATCACCTGTCTGACCTGCTCTTACAACGTCTGCACTACATTAATCTGGAGTATGCCAACAGAGAGCTTCCAGTTGCTTATACACTGTATAGTAAGAAGGTCAAGATGCTACCTCTCTCAATTGGGGAAGCCAAGGGTATCCCAGTCTATGCCTCCTGTAATGTGACTATCTCACCTGGCGCCCAGGTGATCCACAATACAGGCCTCTTGCTGGCTCTACCAGATGGCACTCATGGAGAAATCTTTGGCATCCCTAATGCCTCCAGACTAGAACCATGGGTTGCACCAGGCATCCTCATTCTAAGTGAGAAGAGGGTACTCATAATCTTGGCCAACATGAGTTATTAAGCTATGGTTGTCTCTAAACACCAACTTCTGGCTTATATACAACTGGAAGAGCATGACAAACTGCAGGAGACTGCCCCCTTTTCAGACTTCTCTGAGTTGGGTCTACCCTGTGAGCAACCACTGGTGCTATTGGTCATAAGCCACAACTCCCTATCTGGCCTCTCTGAAGAGCAGAAGGATCAAGCTATGGATCTCTTTGCCCAGTATAAAGATGTGTTTGCCAAGGATGATTATAACCTGGGCAAGACTTCAGGTGTTGCTCATCATATTGACACCCAAGGCAGTCCACCTATCTGCTCCAGACCTATACGGCGCAGTCAAGCCAATCATGCTATGGCTAACAAGGAGCTTCAGAAGCTATTGGGATCTGGCTTACTGGTCCCCAGTAAAAGCCCTTGGGCTTCCCCTCTCCTGATTGTCAAAAAGAAGGATGTCAGCAACTGTTTGGTGATTGACTACCGTCCTTTGAATGCTGTTACCAAGAAGGATTCATATCCCCTCCCTTGTATTGACAATTTCTTGGACCAACTGGGTGGCACCAAGTTCTTCAGCGCCATGGACCTTATCAGTGGGTACTGGCAGATTGACCTACCCCCTACTGATCAAGAAAAATGTGCAATCATCACTAACCAAGAGCTATTCCAACCCACAAGGATGCCTCAAGGTCTGTCCAATGCCCCAGCTACCTTTCAAGGGCTATGGATGCAGTGATGGGCGACCTCAAACTCAACAGTGTCTTGGTATACCTGGATGACATTAATGTGTTCTCCCAAACCTTTAATGATCACCTATGATACTTGGAGGAAGTCTTCCAGAGGTTACTTGCAGCAAATCTCAAGCTCAAGCCACGCAAGTGAAACTTCTTAAAGGAGCACCTTGAGTTCTTGAGGTTCATCACTAGCCAAGATGGACTCCGCCCTGTACCTCTGAAGGTGAAAGCCATTGAGCAAATGCAGATCCTAGCCAATAAGCAGGACGTGCAGGTCTTCCTGGGGATGATTGGGTACTACCGCCGCTTCATCCCCAACTTTGCATCCCTGTTTGACCCCCTTTTTCAGCTTCTCCAAGCTGATAAGGAATTTTTATGGAGCCCAGCGTGCCAATCTGCCTTCAATGCTCCCAAAGGAACACTGACTGCAGCCCCTGTGCTGGCCTACCCTGAATTTTCCGAGCTGTTTGTGGTTCATACAGATGCTAGTCTGAAAGCAATTGGGGGTTTTCTCTCCCAACTGGACTCCGACAGACTTGAACACCCTGTTGGATACTGCTCACGTACGCTTAATGTTCACAAGAGGAACTACATTGTCACCAAACAAGAGTTTCTGGCTGTGATATACTCCTACCAACAGTTCAGAGTCTATCTACATGGGGTAAATTTCACAGTTGTAACAGACCATGCCTCCTTGCAATGGCTGAAGACCCTCAAGGACCCCAAAGGACGTCTGGCGCGTTGGGCCATTAAACTTCAGGCTTATGACTACGAGATCATTCATTGAGACAGGGCAGCCCATAAGAATGCTGACTGTCTCTCCTGCCTTCCCACTGTTGCCTTAGTATCCCCCATGGCTGACATTCTCTATGACAAGCTTATAGAGGATCCTTCTTTGTGGGGAGAGGAGCCAGTAGAGATACAGAGGGCTCTCAAGAAGTTAGCTATTGATACCAAGGTCTCTAAGAGACAACTCCTGAAGCTTTGTGGAGACTCTTGGCTACCCTACATACGCCCATCCCTACGCATGGACTCAGTGATGGCTGCTCACAAGACTACTGGCCATGGTGGCATACAGAAGACATTAGCTCTGTTACAGCAGTACTGCTTCTGTAAGGAATGCACATTGATGTAGTAGATACTCTAGCCAACTGTCATGACTGCAACATTGAGAGGCCTAAGGCTGCCAAGTTTCAACACAGACTTGTACACCCTGGGTTTGCCTTCCACACTGTAGCCATTGACGTAGTGGGCCCCCTGCCAGCTACCAACAGTTGCAACAAGTTCATCATTGTGGCGGTTGATCATCTGACTAAATGGGTAGAGGCCAAGGCAATTCCCAACCAATCTGCACTGGCAACAGCCACGTTTATCCTGGAGAATATCATATACAAACATGGTTGCCCCCAGATTCTGCTGAAAGACAATGGTAACAACTTCACCAGTTATATCATCCCCTGCCTTAACCAACTGATGGGAATTTGTGGGACACTATCCACTCCTTATCACCCACAGACAAATGGCATGGTAGAGTGCACTAATGGGAGCCTGGTCCAGATACTCCAGAAGCTCAGTCACCAACATGAGACTGAATGGGATACCTTCCTGCCTGCAGCCACCTTTGCATACAACATTGGGTACCATTGGGCCACTGACAAGCTGCCCTTCCAACTGCTCTACGGCCGGCAACCAGGACTTCCCCTTTACTATATTCCTTGGTAAAGCCCAGCCTGGCTGTGTCCCCAGAGGCGTACCTCAACAAGCTGGTTCAAACTCTTATTTGCTTGCAATCAGAGGCCTACACCGTAAACTTAAACCATAAGTTGCAGGACCTAGAACAAGCTGCATCCAAACGCCCCGCCTTACCCACTTACCTGGTAGGAGACTCAGTCTACTTCTTCAGCAATAGAGGGTACAGCCGCAAATCCAAACTTGCCTCCCTTTGGCAAGGTCCAGTTCAAGTTATCCAGAAGACCGGCCCCGACTCCTACACCCTTAAGGAGCCCCATTCTGGGCAATTGATCACTAGAGTACACGCTCAGTATATGTGTGCTGCTCCTAGTGACCAAGAGTAAGCCCCAATGAGGACAATAACCCAAAAAAACAAAAGCCTAATTAAAAAATTCCATGGGTTGTTGTCCTGTTTGCAATAGTGTTGCACCAAAGTATGAGGAATAAGAATAAAAGAACAAGGTGTTTATTGGAGACTGACAAGACTCTTCCAGTACCACACCAACTGTTCTACCACCTGAATGACAGCCAAGAAACACAACTGGTTGCCTACAGATCCACAAAGCCAATGACCAAGGATTGGGCAACAAACCCCCACCAAGCAAGACACACAATTGACCCCAATGTCCACAGGAAAGGCAACCCCCAAGAAGATACAGTCCCACAGAAGACTCTTGCAAAGGGCATACTCTACTGGGACCTGACCACCCACCCCGTAGAATAAGGATAAGGCCCACTCAAGGAAGACCCCCATGTTCTCCTCCTGCTTGGTATCACAGCGGTTGGTTCCTCAAAGAACAAGGTTGCCAGCCATCACCATTGGCACCAGATGGGCAGTCCCCTCCACTGTGTATGACTTCAACACTTCCTGGAAGGCTCGCCAAAGACGTTGCTCAAAGTTGTCAGAGGTTTTCCAACTGACTGGTTGAGCCTTGGTAACCCCAGGTGTTGCCCAAGCGCAAAGGACTGACTTCACTATGTTGGATACCGTCCCCTGTTGCAAGACTGAAAGACCTTGACCCTCAAATTGGAATTCCTTCAGCTGAGCCTCCAAGTATTCTTCTGCTGCCTGCATGGAGAACCGCCAATGGATACTGTTACCCTTTTGCAACCCAGTTCCTGTCACCTCCCTGGGCTCACTCAAAGCTAGGAACAGTGCAGCAAACAATGGGCCTGTCCCCCCTAAGGCCAGCTGAGGCACCAGTAGCTGATCTAAGTGAACCCCCAAGTCCAGATAGCTGCTGTCCACATCATGCAGGACTACTTGCTTCTCTGCTGCCTTCACCACCTCCACTGGCCTGGTATGCTTGCGCCTCTTTGGAATTACCACTTGCACCTTCTTCAAGACTCTTCTTGTGACTCTTCTAGAGGGACTGTTCACCATAGCCGTCACCTTGAGACGCCAGCCATTTTTAAACCTGTTGTCTAATCCAGTGGAGGGAAATGTTGCAGATCCTGAATGGATTAGACGTAAAGTTGTCCATCTAGGGATTAAGCAATGGAACAATTGCGAGATCGCGCTATTGCATCCTGATTCTACTAGTGATAAAGACATTTAAAACGCCCCTAAAACGGGTGTTTGATTTGCCTTTCAAATGCGCACAAGGCACAGGCTTCACTTCTGGGATTATAAATAGAACAACAAAGTTATTTATATCTACCTCCTTAAGGAAAGCTGTGAGAAAGCAGTTGTTCTCTTGCGCGGGACTTTTAGCTGTGCCAACCCACTCTCCTCCATTTGGGAAGTCCTTCTGTCTGTGCCTCCCTTCCTCTGGTGGCAACTCCCCCGCCTCACACTATATAAGTGCAATACTATCTAAATAAATACCAGTTTTGTCTATACACCTTATTATTCTTCTGTCCTTCATAGGCTGTCACTATACCATCAACAGATATAGTATTAAGAATTAGGTCACTGACTAACTGTTTGTAGAAACTAGCAACCCTTTGCTGCAACTTTTATGACAACAGCAGCACCAAAGGGTGACTTTGAAGGTCTGATGAGGCCTTTCTTGAGTGCTTTGTCAAGGTAAGCTTTCAGGACAACGTCTTCTTGTGGTGTGAGGCAGTAGATGGGTTGTGCTTTAGGCACGCTACCTTTTAGGTTGATCTCATGTTGTATACCCCAGTTAGGGGGCAGCCCGGGTAGTGATTCTTGGAATACAGAGGGAAATTCATTGACCAGCTGGTCCCTAATTGGGTTCTGTCCATGTTGGATTTCTGTGTTTTTGAAGTTAATGACTTCATATGTACATATGCTCCAATAAATTTTGCTGATGTCAGTTTCTTTCTCTGTTCCATGATCTTTACAAATATGTGGTCCCTCATGAGGGTGTTGAGATGTGTTGGGTACATGTGATGGTGGACTTCTCCTCTCTGGATAGTGAGGGTGGCACTGTCCCAGTCTATGTGAGGCTTTGTCTTTTGCATCCAATTAATCCAAGTATGACATTGTATTTGGGGATTGAAATAATGGGACCACTAATTGTTGTTTGTACATCTCCAATTTGGGCCCAGAAAGGTCTGGTCTTGTGGGTAACCAGTGTGCTGCGGTTGTCTGCCATGATGACTCTTTTGATGTTACTTTGAATGGTAGGTAACTTCATGAGGTCTGCAAAACTCTTGTTAATAAGCAATTGGTTAGCTCCAGTGTCAAATAGTGCTGCGCCCTGGTATCTGCAAAAACAGAAAGGACAGGTAAGGAGCTTATTTCCATATTTGGCAGCAAACAGTAGAGGATTGCTGGAGGGAACCTGGATCATGGTGATTGAGTCCACGTCCTGTTCTCTGTACAAGTCTTGTGAAGAGGGGGAGGGCGGCTCACCTAAGCACTCCCCTGAGATTTTACCTCCTTGTTGGTATCTTTGGTGCTAGCCTGGTTGGCTTGTGCAGTGCAATTCCCATGTCAAGGTTGGGTATTGGTGGCTCAGTTGTTTTGTTTATTAGGGCAAGGCTCTCTCTTAACAGTGGGGTTTTCCTTGCATTTGTTGGAGGCGTGTAGATTGTCAGACTTCTGAGCTGCACGTTTTCTCTCTAAGAATATATCCTTGAGGTTCTTGCAGCAGGTCATGTTGAACTGGCGTCTAATATGGGTAGGGAGGCTATTGTAGAAGTCCAGGCGTGGCCCAGGTTCATCAAAGTTGATGGTGTTGGGTACACGGTCACGTAGTCCTTTGTATGCAGCGATGTATTCCTCAATGATTCCTGTCATTTTGAAGGTTTGGAGTTTGGTCATAATCACCACGTCTGAATCCTTCATGGAGAATTTCTCAAGGAATGCGGCTTTGAACATTTCCCAGTTTTCCTTCTGGTCAGGATGTTGAGCCAGCCATTTGGTAACAAAACACGAGGCAGTCCCTGTGACGCGGAGGGCAATTTTGCTAACCCAAAGTCTTTGGGGGTACTCCACTTGTTTGAACTTGCTCTTTGTGCTGTTGATCCAAAGCAAGGCGTTCTCACAGCGTAGTCCTGCAAAGGTGCCAATCTCAGCGGTACGTAAATGCTGAAACACTATATTGGGTATCTCAGGGTGAGTAGGTGCTGTTGTGATAGGGAACAGTTTGCGGGTTTTAAGAGTGTTGTACTGATGGATGGGTACAAGGAGATTATTGTAGATGACAAGGCCTGGGGAGACGTCTTGTCCTACTTTGTAATCTCTCCAACCATTAGGGAGTGACATTGCTTGGGTTCTTTTCTTGGGAGGAGCTTTTCTTTTGAGTTGGGTAGGTATGGATAACCTACTTGTGCTACCACTGTTAAGTTTATACTTCTGGGAAGTATAATAAACAAAATAAAGGGGAAGATTTAAGAAAAGAATGATACTTTATTGAATATGAATATAGGCTAATATATAGTATCATGACAAGCCACATGTTGTCCATGTACAACATGGAGGTCATGGGGCTTATCTGAGTAATGTTCCTCTTGAGTCACGAGGCTTAATCAAGTTGTGTTCCATTTAGGACCTGGATTGAGAGATCCCCATCATAGATGGTTAACTGATAATGGTGCCACATTTTATTGACTGGGCAGTGAACCACTTGGTGAGCCACTTGGTGATTTACTTGGGGTGTTAATTCCCCAAAAGGGAGTAATCAAAAATGTTGCAACACAATGAACAAGGGGCCTTTGAGACACGGATAATGCCTTTACTTAGTCATGTCCTCAATGTAGGACTTTAAGGCCACCTGCTCCTTGTAGTTGAAACTGTATATTGGTCTGTGGCTGGGCTGCATATCAGGTTTTAGATCAATTGCATTGTGAAGAATTATTGACCAGGGATTTTGGAAAAGCTTAATTCATTAGGCAATTATTGATAATTAACCAGGGCCAATCAATTACCCTTTTGGAAATTAGTGTCATTTATCACATAATTAAATGCATGATTAGTGATACATGACGTTGTTATCAAGGATTAATCACGCCACATTGCTGCCACTCCAGATATCAAGTGCCATGATGCCAGCATTAATTATTCTTGGCGCCCAAGCGTTGCTTTAGTTTAAATCAAGTGCCGGGGCGCCAGCACAATTAATTGCAAGCGCCAGAGCGCTGCAATAATTAACATTGAGCGCCAAGATACCAGCTCTGAGAGGAAATAATGCCAAGGCGCCAGGTCTTAATGTAGAAGTTCTGTATATCAAATATGAGTGCTATCTAGCGTGCTAGCAGAGGGCACCCTTGGCTAGGTGCCACAGCATTACAGGATTGTGCCCTAAATGGAAAGGTGTCCCTTTTTTCACCAGCACAACTAAGACTCTACAGTGCGCTGGAATATCCTAGAAGACATTGTCAGCAACTGATGATTAGTAATATGAGAATACCCCTATATAAGGTGTTGGCAGTAAACGCCAAGGGGCAGGTTTTTGGAACCTACTTGTATAGGATTAAATAAAAGTATTCATTATAAATCAATTGGTCAAATGTCCTTCAAATCCTCACATTCAAAGGCATGCAGTGAGTGTGTGCCCCTGCCTTCCAATCCTTCTGTTGAATCTGCTGATGAACGCCAATTTTCAACAAGTGGTGCTCACTACAGGGGCATCACACACTCTGACCAACTCTTGTCCTCTGATTCTGACGCCCACTCCCTCTATTCCCAAAGACCTAACTGGATTTGGGAAACATTACTTGGTAATGGAAACCAGCAACGTTGAGAGAGACCAGCTTTTTTTGTCAACAAGAGTATGTAATCAATGTAGAAGACAAACCCATACTTCCCTCCTGTCAGTACACAGAAGTTCCCGTGGTATCACTGGCACACCTTACCCAGGTCAATTGCCAAGACCTGGCATCAGTGGCCTCAGTACTTTTCCTTGGGTATAAGCTTAGCCATGAGCCCACCAATACCCAGTTGTCTCTCTTCCACCAACATCCCAAATCTCAACACCTCATGACTATATTTTGCAGTTATCTGGCAACCAATGAAGGAAACCTCAAACGCTTTTCCACCCTCAAGAGGGCAACCAACTATCTGCAAGGATTTTTTCACCCCACATTATATCAGCTACTAGGAGTTAAAGCCCAGCACCACCTGGAGCTTTGAGACCTGGTTACGTATGAGGAGCACCAGCACCATTACCAGGACTGACTAGTACAATAATTGGACTCTGGGTTTGAGGAAATCCAAGCTTACACCCAAGCCAATAAGGACAATCAAGCCACTCTGGCTTGCCAGCTAGAGGACCTCACCCACCAGTTAAATAATTGCTTAGTCCATGTAATAGAGTTGCCTCTGAAAAATCTTGGGTTGGGGCCTGCCTGGGCCTGGGACGTTACCTGCCATGCCATAGCCATCAAACAATATGTAGCAGGTGCCAATGTAACCAAGAGAAAGTGGATGATCTTCTTATCAAACATGGCGCCTCCTTGGAGCAACAAGGTAGTTGTCTGCGTGAACTGGACAAGAAAGTTGCCAACAATAAAGATAATATCAATGAGGTACAACACCTTGCCTGGCAGGAGAGCAAGGAGTCCAGTAACATTGCTAATGCCGCCAAGACTGAGATCCTGGCACTTTGAGACAACTTTGTCCAATACAATGACCATATCAAGGAAACCATTTGAGAAGAGGTATCTCAGCTACACCAGTAATTCTCATCCCAATTTACCAATGGCTCAACCACTGCAGGTCATGGATGCTTTGCACTTAATGAAGTACAGCAACACGTAGAGGATATTGTGGCTGCAAATAAAAAAATGTTCCTGGAAATGAAGCGGGTACATGATGAAGGAGAGCAGAATATTGCCTCCCTCAAGACCGAGCTCAAGGAGTTACAAGCTGAAATGAAGGAACATGACAAGCAATCCACCTCCTGGCGTGCTACCATAGAAGACTTTTGCAAAGGAATGGTCCAGGCTGATTGAGCGCCTTTGCTCTTCCCTCCAAAATGTGGAAATAGAAATAGCAGATTCTCAGGCCAAGCTGGTGGATTCAAGTGCTGCTGCAATAGTCAAGACTTGGGAGGACCTGGCCTTTCTGATATGCCTTCTTGAGAAAGAGCCACACCACAACCCACTTCCAGTTTGGTATATGACAATGGGGCTACCTCATCTTCTTCAGGCCACCAAAGCCTTCCGCAAGTTTTTGCTATCCCCCCTACGCCTGTTGAAACCCCACAAGCACCTAGGGAGACTGGCCTAGCCAGGAGCTCTTGTATCAACTTCTTTGACCAAAGACACCGCAAAGAGTCCCCCCTTGTTGTTATCCTCAAGCCAAAACTCCCACACATTTCAAGCCAATGAGCCTGCCTAAGTTTGACCCTAAAGGCAACATACAAACCTTCATCCTTATTTTTGAGATGTCTATGTATGGGGCCAACAACCAAGACAAGGCTACCATACTGCTCAATCAACTGGACGCAGCCAGTACCAATCTAATCATCCTGCACATGCCTGAACATGACTTGTTGTATGCAGCGGCAAAAAATGCGCTGTTATACAAATTTGGTAGTATCACCCAGGTTATCAAAAGGAAGAACAAGTTCTTGATAATTAGCTTCAGAAAAGACAAGTCAATTGCTGATTTTGCTGAGTGTTTCTACCTTGAGGCACAGATCCTCACAGGTTCAGGTCCCTGGCTGTGCATGACACCCATATAGCTTTACACGCAGCAGTAAATCCCTACAAAGCCTTGTATCAAACCCTCATGCTGGCCTTCCAAGATAACTGCACCTTGGATGGCATGGTACGTTACTTGGGTCAGTGTGGTGACACCTTTGGACCCCCCAACACTGGATCAAAGCCCCGCCTGTCCCCAACCTTCCAGGGCGCTCAGAGGCTTCCACCAACAACAGCAAGTTCTTGTCAAAGACCAACATCACTAAGGTAATCTGTTACCGCTGCAACCAGAAGGGCCATTATGCCTCTAGTTACAACTCAAAGACAGATATCCACGTGCTGCCCCCTTTGGAACATGAAGTATAGGGAAAAGTCAGCGTGGAGTAGAGGAGGAACTCTCTACATCCACACAATTCACAAACATTCAACCCAATCTGCTTTTCACGCCTGACACCAGGTTCTTGTTGATGATGTGCACATGGGAGACCTGTTCTAAGGTTCAGGCCTCTCAAGAGGCTACTAAGGAAGTGTCTAAGCCCTATGCTTGCCAGTTATTAGACAATGCGCCTGATACAGAACCCTAGCGCTCAGATGATGCCACCCTTCTTAGGGGAGTCAACATAGCTATCCCTATGGAAATAATGAAGGTCACCACCCAGAACTATGTGATAGTATTGTCAAATTCCTCTCCACTGCCAACAATTTGGACATCCATTTAGGAAAAAAATAGGTTCTTCTTATTCTGAGTGCACTTATGCTGATATTTTTGTGAATAAAATCAAGGTGCAAGCTATTATTGACACTGGGGCCCCTATAAATATAGTGTCCTCCAAGCTAGTGCGGTGAATGGGACTTGCTTCTGATATTGATCACAAGAAACAGTATGGTTCAGCTGGGCTAAATTATACCACTTCCCAAGGAGCGTACAGCGCACTCCCTTTACACTTTGGCACCCTGGCAGTCTCTGCCCCAGCTATAGTGCTACCTAATGAAAACTACAATATCCTGATTAGAACCTTGTTCATGCAACAGTATGGAGTAAAGACTGATCTCAAGAATTATGTTCTTGAAATCTTGGGACAGGTAATCCCTTTGTATTACAACTGTTCAAACCCAGAAATGGGCAGTCAAACCACTCCCTGCGTTAACCTTGCATATTGCAATGGTATTGTCCCAGTCAAGTACCGTAAATTGGGACGCCAGGTTAAACATCTTCCCACTCAGGTTGAGGAGTATAAGGGTCTGTCATTGTGCGCCAACTCTACTTATATTATCCCGGCTGGCCACCAGGTGCTAATGGACATTGTATTGGATTTAAAAATCCCTCAAGGACTTTACAGGGAATAGAAACCCCCAGAATTGCTCTAAGCTGAACCACTGGTTGTACCTTGCATTGTTTTCCCTAATCATGGGCCCATAAAGGTATTGCTTGCCAACCTCAATCACTCTTCTGTTGAGGTAAAACACCATCAAGTAGTGGCGTACCTGAATCTATTGCCGGTAGAATAGGTGACAGAGATACGCAATTTTGGCACCCTGGATGAGTTTGGCCTCCCTTCAGAAGAAGTAATCCCGTCTGCTGTATGCACAATCATTTCACGGGAGCAGCTGCAAGGAATCACTGTTGCTCAACAGGATGCAGCTCTTGCCCTGTTTGAGAAATACAAGGGGATATTTGCCAAGGATGACTTTGACCTGAGGTGTGCACATAACACACTCCACCACATCAACTCAGGCAAGGAACATCCTATACGCCTTTGTCCCATACAATGTTCCTGTACCTCTGACGCCTCTGTAGACAAGGAAATTAGGAAGCTGGTCCAACTAGGTCTACTGGTTCCCTCCAAGAGCCTGTGGCCATCTCAAGAACTCATAGTTAAGAAGAAAGATGGGAGCAACCACGTTGTCATTGACTACCGCAAGCTTAACAACATCACTAAGAAGGTCTCTTATCCCCTTCTGCATATTGACAATGCATTTGACCGTCTGGGAGGCGCTAAGTTCTTCTCTGCAACGGACCTAATTTCTGGATATTGGTAGATTGAATTGCCTCCCAAGGAGCAAGATAAATGCATCATCATCACCAGCCAAGGCCTCTTCTAACCTACTCAAATGCCACAAGGGCTGTGAAATGCACCTGCCACATTCCAACGTGCCATGGACAACATGATCCATGACCTCAAGCTGAGCTGCCTCTTAGTCTATATGGACAATATTAATGTCTTTTCACAAAAATTCTCTGATCACCTTCAGCACCTTGAGGAGGTCTTCTGGCAACTAGCAGCTGCTAACCTTAAGGTCAAACTCAGGAAGTACAACTTCTTTAAGGATCAGCTTGAATACCTTGGCTTTGTGGTCAACACAGAAGGGTTACAGCCTCAGCCAGCCAAAGTCAAAATCATAGAGAAAATAAATGTGCTGTCCAATAAACAAGATGCTCAAGTTTTCCTGGGCATGATTGGCTATTATTGGCACTTTGTCAAAGACTTCTCAAGGAAGGGGGAGGCCCTCTTCCACTTGCTGAAGAGCAATATGCAATTTGACTGGACCCCAGCCTATCAACAAGCCTTTGACACCCTACACTTGAGCCTCATGAACAAACCAATCCTACAATATCCAGACTTCAGCCGTGAATTCATTGTTCAAACAGACTTCTCACTGACTGCTGTGGGCAGTGTGCTCTCCCAGGTGGACACCAACGGCAAAAAACACCTGGTAGCCTACTGCAACAGAACCCTGAACGTCCATGAGCGCAATTACACTGTGACTGAATGGGAATGCTTGACAGTAATTTACACATACAAACAGTTTTGCATATACTTAAATGGCGTTCACTTCAAAGTAATCACAGATTATGCATCATTAAGCTGGCTCCAGAACTCAAAAGAACCTGAAGGACACCTAGCACAATGGGCGCTAAAGCTTCAGGCCTACGACTTTGAGATATCACATAGAGCAGGAATCAAACACCAGAACACAGATGGATTGTCCCAACTACCAATAGTAGCCCACCTAGATGATATCTCTGACCTACTATATGATAAAATGTTGGCAGAAAACTACCAAGATGAGCCTTCAGAAGTCCAGCGCACACTAGACTGACTCCTGGAAGACACTGAGATCAATAATGGGTGTATAATGAAACACACCTTAGGAGGAATAATAATTCCCAGACCATCAGAACATGCTGATCTAATAGTTTGCGCTCATAAGGCAATAGGGCATGGCACCTTCTGGAAGACACTTGCACAACTGAAAACCACATACTTTTGGGAAGCTATGGCCTTTGACGTACAAGAAACATTGAGCTACTGTAAAGAATGCAAAGGGGAGAAACCATTCAAAAAGTCAACAACCTACCACTTAGCTTGGCCTAACTTTGCTTGACACACTGTCTCAATTGACGTTGTAGGACCCTTAATAGTCAGCAACTATTGCACCAAGTACATCATTGTTGCAATAAACCACTTGACCAAATGGGTGGAGGCAAAGGCAGTATGCAACTTAGGCGCTAACACTACTACAAAATTCCTACTTGAACAGATCATATTACATCATGGCTGCCTCCAAGTTATCCTCACTGACAATGGCATCAACTTAACTTCTCATGTGATGACCAAGATTAATGAGCTTATGGGAATCCAAGGAGTATTTTCAACACCCTACCACCCTGAGTCAAATGGAATGGTAGAGAGAGTTAATGGGACCTTAGTAGGCATTTTGAGGAAATTGGCTACTAGTTGCCCTGCTGAGTGGAACACTTTCCTGCTACCAGCTATCTTTGCCTACAATATTGCCATCCACTCCTCTACAAGGAAATTGCCATTCCAACTCTTACATGGTAGGCACCCCATACTACCCCCATTCTATATTCCTGTTTTGGGGAAGAAGACACCCAGTCACCCCATGCGTATCAACAAAGGTTGGCCCACACATTAATTTAATTACAGTCAGAAGCCTATTTCAATGCATTGACCAAGAAGATAAGGAGCCAGGAAAAGGATAACATCTGGTAGGCCCCTCTCAAGGAATTCCAAGTAGGTGATTGGGTGCTCTTCCATAACACCCATGGATTTGGCAGAGCGCACAAACTGGCTACCCAATAGATAGGCCCATTCAAAATCATTTCCTGGACGTCCACAGACGCCTATACTATTAAGGAGATTAAGGACAGACAGATGATCAACTGAGTACACGCAAAGTTCCTGAGGAAGTTTGTAAAGAGCCCCCCTTCCAAAGAATAAAGTAATACCACTGCAAATAGTCAATCATATAAAAGAGTGAACAGAAGGACCAAAACAAGAACAAAAATAAAAGTATAACTATAAACAAGAAAATAAGAAAGCAAGGCTTTATTGGCTAGCTATTCAGAAGGAGCATTGTCTGCGGGGAGATGGGGGATAGAACAACGGTTTGGGGCAGAGCAAGGATGTTTTGATGCAAGAGAGGTACCAGAGGAGCTACCAGCTTGTACTTGTTGTTGTCTATTTGGTTGCAAACAAAAGCAAGGGCTACCAACATTTGGCACCAAGCCAATTGGGAATTGCAGGACATACCAGTCCAACCACACAGGGGCAAGCAAAGATTTTCCTCACTAACTAGACGCCCCCATCCACTACGTGCAAAGAAGGCAGAGCCTATAGTAAAGCAATTGAGAAGCACATCCTCCATGTAGGAGTAACATGCTAGTAAAAGACTTTTGGCTGATAGGCCAGCCCGCAGAAGTGCTCAAGACAACGCCCTGCAAAGCCCACAGCGCCAGAAGAACACACCTTGAGAGGATACCACATAAAGTGGGCAACAGATGCAGCCAAGGGAAGATACAACTGCGGGTTGTTATCCTTCATCACCTGCAAAAACAGACGCAAGGCCAAGGAGAAACAACATAGTGCATTGGTCTAAAGATGAAGCCCAAGGGTTCACAGAAGATCAGAGTTGGCAGGCTGCTTCAATGCCCAGATGCAAGCAACCTCTCAAACGTACTGATTGCGCTGAGTAATGGTGTAGAGTGCTGCAAGGAAACACCACTGACGTCTTTGGCTGTGATGTGCAGACAGAGGTCAACCTCCCCAATTAGTTGCTCCATGTCATAACTACCGTGGTAACAAGCTCCTGATTGGATTGGGGTCACTGCGTTGTCTTTGGCAAACAGCACCTGGACATACACGTATAACGTCTCATTGTGATGGCTTACCCCAAACCAATTGATGATGGAAGGGTAAGCAGAGGGCAGCTCCTTGGAGCTGCAACAAGCGCAAAGTAGTGCAGAAGGTGTTGCAAGTGGTGAGGAAGTAGTTTTGAGGACAATGTTGGTGGTCTAATTGTGCAGATCCTCAAAGCCAAGACAAGGGAGTCAAACAAGTGGCACCTCAGTCTCTGCAAAAATAGAGTTGGCATCCTCTTCCCCTTCAACATGTGTGACAGTGCTACGCTACAACCCTGCCACCGTGGTATCACAGTCCTGGGCCTGCAACTGACAACTGTTTGCAGGAAGAAGCTGATTCAGGAAGAAGACCCAGGAAGAGTGTGGCATGCACATAAACGCCTTACAATATTCAGCCGTCATACTAGCTATTAGACCTTGGTAGACTTGGTGCAAGGAAGTTTGGTTACTATTGTTGGCGCTCATGGGAAAAAGAATGAAGAGTAGCCCTGGTCAAGTGGGGGGGATATGTGAAGAATTATTGACCAGGGATTGTGGAAAAGCTTAATTCATTAGGCAATTATTGAAAATTAACCAGGGCCAATCAATTTCCCTTTTGGAAATTAGTGTCATTTATCAAATAATTAAATGCATGATTAGTGATACATGACATAATTGCCAAGGATTAATCACACTACATTGCTGCCACCCCAGATACCAAGTGCCGTGACGCCAGCATTAATTATTCTTGGCGCCAGCACAATTAATTGCAAGCGCTAGAGCGCCGCAATAATTAACATTGAGCGCCAAGAGCCAGCTCTGAGAGGAAATAACACCAAGGCGCCAGGTCTAAATGTAGAAGTTCTGTATACCAAATATAAGTGCTATCTGGTGTGCTAGCAGAGGGCACCCTTAGCTAGGTGCCACAGCATTGCAGGATTGTGCCCTAAATGGAAAGTTGTCCCTTTCTTCACCAGCACAACCAAGACTCTACTGTGCGCTGAAATATCCTAGAAGACATTGCCAGCAACTGATGATTAGTAATATGAGAATACCCCTATATAAGGTGTTGGCAGTAAACGCCAAGGGGCAGGTTTTTGGAACCTACTTGTATAGGATTAAATAAAAGTATTCATTATAAATCAATTGGTCAAATGTCCTTCAAATCCTTACATTCAAAGGCATGCAGTGAGTGTGTGCCCCTGCCTTTCAACCCTTCTGTTGAATCTGCTGGTGAACGCCAATTTTTAACATGCATGGTAAAAAACAGAGTGTCTAGGTAAACAAGTGGTCTCTTCCTCATTAAACATGTGAGCCCATTTTGCAGCTGCAGGGGCAATACACCTTTCAAGGGTTCCATTCTCATCACCATCAGTTTCCCTGGTGTGGCCTGGAACTCACTGAGACAAAATGGTGTAATATTAGTTTAGGGGGACTACCCATAGTAACAGTATGGTCTCAGTAGTTCAAGATAGCCCTATTTTGGGCTGAACAGGACTTTCCCAATATCAATGGATGAGGAATTCCCTTTGTCATAATCAAGGAGGTAGGATATACGTTCAATCCCACCTGAGCCAGAAGCTCCTGCAGGCAACCCCAACCTGTATTGGTAGTACAGTTCCCTAAGGTGACACAGTACCATTCTGTTGCTGCCTTCAATCCTAACTCCTCAGTGAGTCCTACTTCCATAAAACTTTTGTTAGCCCTGGTGTCAATGAAAGGTTCTAACTATCTGGATTAGCCTTCTGATAGTATCTAAACAGGAACATACTTTTAAGTCCAAGCACTAGTGTTTATTTGAACTAGAGAAGCAGTGCTTGAGGTCTTGTGTGGACACAACTGAGTAAGATGTCTGGATTTGTGGCAATGGAAACACAGTCCTTCACGGTAGTAGCGCTGGAGTTTGTCAGGGGTTAATCCAGGTCTGTAAGCAGGCAGTGCTCAGGTGGGTCTGGTTGACCCCTGACTAGCAGGTTCCTGGTTCAGGTTTATCCCCTTTCACTGAGTTACAAGTTCATCCAGAGGAAGGGAAGGTGGGTAGTGTTGCAGGAGATTCTTAAGGCCTAGGTTCACACCTCTATGGTAAAGAATAGCTGAAAACTCATCTTCAAGCAACGCTCAATTCTTCAGGGTCATAAACTCATTGGTATAGGAATGAATAGATATCATATTCTGTTTGCTTTCCAACATTTTGACAAGCGTGTGGTGTCTAGTATTCTGGTCTTCCCCTGTTGCCATGAGTTCAGATTCAAACTTTGAATAGTTCAAACAGAACTCCACATCTTCAGTAGTAGCCTTCCCAAACCAATCCAGTGTGTTGCCAGACAGCATAGCAGCCACGCCCAGGATCTTCTTGGTGTTGTTGATATAAGCATCTGTGTTGGTCTGAAAATGTAGTCTTAGCACCAGCATGACCCATTGGGCCTGCTCCAGGTTTAACTTGCCCATGTGAGGCATATCAATTTGGGAATTAGTCTGGGTCACTACTACATTCTTAATTTGGTCAGGCCCAGCAACAGGGCTTCCAAAATCAATATATTGAGTCTGTATGATCAGGGTCTTCATATATTAGCATATAATTGGGTCATCAACTTATAGGCGTAATAAGTGATAATTAATAAAAGCAACATACAAGAGGCCCTAAGAATTAACAACATCTTGGGGCTCAGGTTATCAAGTTTTGTAAAGATTGCCATAATGTCAGGATACTGCGTTCCAGGGGAAGGCCTGTTATCCTTGGCTACCAACTGGCTATGTTGAGAGGAGGGTGAAACACACCATAGAAGAGTGCTAACTTGATAAGATAAGATGCTGATTGGCCTACTAAAGCCCAGGGTCCAGCAGCTGAAACCATAGTGTTGACTAAACTAGCCAAGGTAATGTAGGAAATGCCTGCATATTGGTTGGCTGTGGGAGGGGTCAGTCCTGGGATGAGATGTAGGCAGTCAGGCTTGGATGTTGGGGGTGCTTCTATATCTTTCTGGTAGGCAGGCAAATAGTTGTACTTTACACAGATATTGGGGGCTGGTTGCTTGTACCAAGTATCTTTGTGAAAGGCTGTTTGTGGCGTTATCTGCTGGGCCAGGTGGTTTGGGCAGGGGGTCTCCTTCACAGTAAGATCCTGGCAATTTGGCTTGAGCAGATAGTCAGAAAAATGCAGTGTACCAAAGGGAGCACCAGGAGGACAATAAAAACGTGGGCCTGGTTTCAGAGGCCTCCTCAGGAATGCAGGCCGTAAGCCCAAGATTTTCTGTTGGAATAGTAGTAAGGTGGAAAAATAAAAAATAAGGAATACATTGGTAGAACCAAGGCCCCATAATCTTATTTATTTCAAAATGGCAATACCAATTATCAGGACTTCATGGAGTTTAAATTCCATTTCAAATTCTAAGTTTGGAATCTAGCCCATCACCTGATTGCTAAGTTTCTCAGTTTTTCCTGGCCTGAGAGCTCTGACCTCATCCTGTATCCTTTGGCCTGTAATTCCCTCTGCTGGAATGACCTCTATCTGATGGCCCAACAATAATATACTCATGGCCTTGTCATTACCACTGATGTTCCCGTCATCCTGGACCAAATGACCCTCAGAAACCCCAAGATGGGTCAAACCTGGTCCCATGGTCTAAATATCTTTGGGAGTCACTCCAAGGTCACCAGAGGCCCAGAGATCACGTGGCCCAGCAACTAGGATTTTTAACCTATCATCTGAGTTCTCTTAGGACTTTAACTTATCAAGATGAGCAGTAAATTCCTCCCCAGATGACCCATCAGTCAATATAGGAGTGCTGTCATGTTGATTCAGTTCTTCTAGCAATCTAGACTGGCCCAGATTAATCACTGTCCTATGATGTTCCTCGATACTTTGCAAATCTGTGGCCTGGTGGACCTGAAAATTTTGCTGATTATCCATATTCAAATCACAACTTGTTCCAGATCTTTAATTGGATAACTGCAAAAACACAGGCAGGCAGCCTCAGGGTCTGCAGGATCCTCACAACCATTAAAATCAGGTCCCAAGTTTGATTCTTCTAATTGGAGTTTACTACTTATTTTGGGAGAAATGTCATTCATGACAATAGACGCTCAACCCAGCCTTCTTGGCGGTGTGTCAAGTGGGACTGTGTGGTAAAGTACTGGAGCAACTTGTGGTCTGTCAGGACACAGGATGAAAAGGTGGTCCCTTCCAGGTAACAGCACCACTTCTCAATGCAGTGCACAATTGCTGCTAATTCTTTGTCATGTATTGGGTAATGTTGTTCCAAGTCAGTGAGCTTTCTGGACTCATATGCTACAGGGAAAAAGGTGCCCTTGTCAGTTTACCTGTAGCACACCCTCTATGGCCCTGTCAGAGGCATCAGTCTTGAGTTTGTATTGGCGGTTCCAATTGGGGAATTGTAATACAGGCACAGTTGTAAGTCTTTGCTTCAACATCTCAAAGGCTTGATCTCTGGAAGGGGTCCAGTGGAAGTGCTGTTTAGTGTTCAGGAGCTCAGTGAAAGGTGCAATTAATTCCCCACAATTGGGAATAAACTTTTACATGTAAGCAACCATGCCTAAGAATTTACGGACCTGGCCCACATCAGTGAGAGGCGATATGCTTGTGATTGCCTTGATTTTGGTGGGGTCAGGCTTTATTCCTTGGGCAGAGATGGTGTGCCTAAGAAACAAGAGCTCTGACTTGAGAAATTTGCATTTGGAAGGCTTAGCTTTCAACTGGCTCTTCTAAAGGGTGTCAAGGACAGCACAGAGGTGTTGGAAATGTGTGGTTAGATCTTGACTGAAGACATTAATGTTGTCAAGGTACACAACAACACACATCCCAACCAATTCCTTAAATGCTTTGTTCATTAACATGGCAAAGGTAAAAGGAGTGTGGTCATTCCAAAGTTTCTGATCCAGCACTCAAACAACCCATAGGGTGTGCAAAAGGCAGTCTTTGCCTCATCACCTGGTGCAATGCGGACCTGGTTGTACCCTGCAGTGAGATCAATCTTGCTAAAGATCTTTGCACCTGCAAGCGTGTCAAACAGGTCATTTTATGGCAGGGGGTATTTATTCTTAACGGTCACCTCATTTAAGGCGTGGTAGTCTGTGATCAATTGAAGGGACCCATCCTTCTTGGCTACAAAGAAGACAGCAGCCCTGTATGGCAAGAGCAAGAGGCAGATGAAGCCCTTATTGAGTGCGTCTACAAGGTGCTGGAAGAGGGTCTCATCTTCTTTTGGTGTTAAGCAATATAGGGGGCACACTTTGGGTAGCAACCCTTGCAGTTGAACAGCATTTTGGATTCCTTGGGGAGGTGGTAGTTGATCCAGTGTTTCACTGAAGACATCCTTATACTCCCCAAGGAGCGCAACAAGTGCTGGTGGGGGCAGAGTAATCAAGGGGAGGGCTGCAGATGGTTCTGCGCGGATAACTTTGATTGATCATTGATTGAAGTCTAGTTTCCCCCTTGAAATCATATGAGCCCATTTCTTTTATTCTGAAAAAACAGGATTGTGAAGCAATTTGTTCATCTCAACAGGACATATCAGGAAACCAACCCCATTTCTATTGAGGATAATTACAGACATATCCCAGTTGATGTATGGACAGTTGTGACAAAGCCAGTCAAGGCCATCAATGATATTGTGGCTGAGCCCTGCCATGATTGGCCCTGAGAGCTTAACCTGGATGTTTCCCATCCTCATAGAGAAAGGTACCGTCTCATGGGTAATTATTACTCTACAGTAATCAGCCACTTGTACTACAGTGAACCTGCTTGGTACTTGGTCTAGTTGTTGAGAGTCTGCAAACGCCTGGTCAACCATAGTGTGATTGGCCCCAGTACTGTAAATTCAGAACCTAAACGTAAAAACGCGGGATTGTCAAATCCATGGTCCAAATTTCAAATCACTTTTGCGGGCAACTCAGCTGAGTGAAAATAAAATATTTAATAAAATCAACCATTCAATTTAGCTTTTTTTGATTTATTTAAATTGGAAAATTTTGAATCTCTTGAGCAGATAACTCAACTAACAAAAGACAAAACTCAGCAAACAAATGTGGGATACATGAATCAGAAATTCAGGATTCTTATGTACAATTTGAGATTTCCTGTATGTCAAACAAATCATAGACATCATGTAAAAATTAACAAATCTGAAATTGCAGGATTGTCAAATCCAAGAACCAAGTTTCATTTCAATTGTGGTGAACTTGAAATAAATATAATTTATGGGGGTCTCAAAAAGGATGTTATAGAATCTAGAGTGGATTTGTGATGATTCTTTTAGGAATCACAGGCATTCTCAAAAAATCACCCTATTTCATTTTAATGCAGCTAAAATTTAGATCCTACTATTCACAAAATTAACATATTTAACAAGAAAATGACTAAACTATACATTTTTTATTTTTTTGAGTTTAAAATTTTTTAATAAAAATTAATAAAGCTGTTGCAACTGAACTAATAAGGATTCAGTGTTTGGAATTGGGGAAGACAACAGTCCAATAGAAAGGATAGAATAATAAGAATAAGGTATTGTTTATTGTAGAAAATTGTGATTAATATACTATATGGGGAAAGCCACAAGGCCACAAGGAGGTGGCATAGTGGGAAGTCCCATGTAAGGCTCAAAGCCAAGGAGTAAGTTGTGCAGGGATCAGCAGGTTGAATTGGTAGCGCTCCTAATTAGGATGAAGCTCTGCCATTTGATATTGTCACCAGATTGATTCATATTGTCAGATACGTCAAGGGGCAACTTGTCAAGCGCCCCCTGTGTATTGTAAGATGTGTTAGCAGGCAAGTCTGGAGACTTGGTTGCAACACCCCCCTTGCCCCTTGCTTGTTGTCAGACACCAAGACTGAAGTCTGCAAAAGGTCTGGGAAGGTCCGCACAAACAGCCTTTGTGTGGGGATGGCGCGGCAGGAGCGCAAGCAATTGTGGTGAAGTTTCTTGGTATTCCCTTGGGCATCTTTGAGTTGATAGGTATAATTGTCATAGACAGCAGCTATCTTGAAGGGCCCTGGTTGGTTGGGTTCCAACTTGGCAGAATTGGAGTTGAGGGTGTAGACGGGGTCACCTACGGCGTACCTGGCTTTGAGGTGCTTTGTCCCCCCTTCAATTTTCTTGTGTTCAATTTCCCAGGCTTTGGCACACCATCAATCCAGGGATGGGGTTTTTACTAGGGGAGGCTTTTCAGGAACTATGGACCGTAACTTTCCCTGTTCAACTCCTGTCAGACTGTCAGGTGTCCCAAAGGCCAAGATTCTGGGGCTGAACCCTGTGCCCCTGTTGATTCTTGCTTGTAAGATTAGTAGAGCAGTAGGTAGGTGTTCAGTCCATGCGGTGTTAGGGTGCTCTTGTGAGATCTTGGCAATCAGTTGAACCAGTGAGCCATTTAACCATTCTACGCGCCCATTGGCTTGCAAATGATAGGAGGTTGTGACTATATGTTGGACGGCATTCTTGGCGCAGTATGCCTTCATGACATGTTCAACAAGCTCAGGGCCACCATCTGTGATGAGACAATTGGGTTGCCCAAAGCAGGCCACAATTTCTTTGCCAAAGAAGCGGGTGATGGTGGTGGCGGTATGATTAGCTGTTGCCCAGGCCACTGGCCAGCAAGTGAAGTAGTTGATGGCAGTGATAATGTACTTCTTCCCCAGTCTGTCTTCAGAGAGTGGCCCCATAATGTCAAGGGCCCACTGCTCAAAGGGTTCTGTGGCCTTGATGGGAAGGACAGACTTGAGGGTATAGGTTTGGATGTATTCTTCTCACACAGCACACACGTTTCAAGGAGATCCAAGATGTCTTGACGCATGCGCGGCCACCAAACCTTCTGTTTCATGATCTCAAAGAGGTTACGCCCTCTGATGTGACCCAGGGTTCAGTGGTAGTGCAATATTGTGTCACCTTGTTGCGTGGTGGGAATGTAATACGTCTTTTCACCTGTCCCTGCCCAATGGCAGATGTTACCAGCATTGGTGGTGAACTGAATTTTGTTGTCCTGCAACTTGGAGATGGTTACCAAGTTAAGGCCTTTGTAGCAAGTTGCCTCAGGGCGAGGTAGAGCATGGGTCAATCTGGGTCCAAATCATTATCCCCAGTGATACACACTTTGTAGAGTTGTGAGAGGGCGTCAGCTGTGAAAAGTTCCTTCCCAGGCTTTTACTCAATGCACAACTGGTAAGGGGATAGATGCTCAACCCATCCTGCTTGGCAACATATCAAGTGGGAATGTGTGTTGAAGTACTGAAGTTACTTGTGGTCTGTCAGAACGCGGGGTGAGAAGGTAGCACCTTCCAGGTAACAAAACTATTTCTCAACGCAGTGCACAATTGCTGCCATTCTTTATAATGAATGTGATAGCTTTGATCCAAGTCAGTAAGTTTCCTGGATTCATATGCCACAGGGAGGAAGACACTATTGTCAGTTTCTACCCTTAGCACGCCCCCTATGGCCCTGTCAGAGGCATCAGTCTCAAATTTCTACTGATGGGTTTGATTAGGAAACTGCAGTACTGGTGCTGTTGTAAGTCTTTGCTTTGGCATCTCAAAGGCTCAATCTCTGATGGGTGTCTAATGGAAGCGCTGTTTGGTGTTGAGGAGCTCAGTGAGAGGTGCAATTAGTTTCCTGCAATTGGAAATAAACTTGCGCACATAGGCAACCATGCCTAAGAATGTCCGCACCTGGCCCACATCAGTGGGGGGCAACATGCTGGTGATTGACTTGATTTTGGCAGGGTCAGGCTTTATCCCTAGGGCAGAGATGGTGTGCCCAAGGAATAGCAGCTCCAACTTGAGGAACTCACATTTGGAGGGTTTAGTTTTTAGCTGGTTTTTCTGAAGGGTGTTGAGGACAGCACAGAGGTGTTTGAGGTGCGTGGTTTGATCTTGACTGAAGACAATAATGTGTCAAGGTACAAAACCACACATTTTTATTCAGTTCCTCAAATGCTTTTTTCATCAACATGGCAAAGGTGGAAGGAGTGTTAGTCATTCCAAAGTTCATGACCTGACACTTAAATAACCTGTAGCACGTACAGAAGGCAGTTTTTGCCTCATTCCCTGGTGCAATGCAAACCTGGTTGTAACCTGCAGTGAGATTGATCTTGCTAAAGACCTTTGCACCTACAAGTGTATCAAACAGGTTGTCAATCAGCAGCAGGGGGTACTTATTCTTAAACGTCACCTCATTTAGGGCGCAGTAGTCTGTCACCAGGCAAAGGGACCCGTCCTTATTGGCTACAAAGAAGACAGCTGCCCCATATGGAGAGAGCAAGGGGCAAATGAAGCCCTTATCAACTGCGTCCACAAGGTGCTGGAAGGGGGTCTCATCTTTCTTTGTTGTAATACAATATAATGGTTGTACTTTAGGTAACAATCCTTTGAGTTGTACAGCGTGCTGCATCTCCTGGCAAGGAGGTAGTTGTTCAAGTGTCTCACTGAACAGTCCTTGTACTCCTTGAGGAGTGTAGTGAGCGCTGGTGGTAGTGAAGTGGTCAATGGAGGGACTGCAAATGGGTCAGTGTGAAAAACTTTGACTGAACATTAATTAAAGTCTAGTTCCCCCTTGAAGTTGTACAAGCCTGTCTCTGTTATCCTAACAAACACAGTATTGGGTATTAACTTGCTCATTTCCACAGGGTAGATCTGGAATCCTACCACATTTCTATTGAGAATGATGACAGAGGTATCCCAGTTGATGTAGGGACAGTTGTGCCAAAGCCAGTTGAGGCCATAAATTATGTCGTGGCTAAGCTCTGCCATATTTGGCCCAGAGAGCTTAACCTGGACGTTTCCCATCCTTACAGAGAAGAGTACCGTCTCATGGGTAATTGCAACTCTACAGGAGTCAGCTACTTGTACTGCCTTGAACCTGCTTGGCACTCAGTTCAGTTGTTGAGAGTTGGCAAACGCCTGGTCCACCATAGTGAGGTTGGCCCTGGTATCTACCAGTAATTTATGGGTGTTCCCACAGAAACAGAAGGAATAGGATAAGCGGGTTTATTTATTTTAGAAGCAACTTGCTTGTAGTACAGGGTAGTCACTGTGGACTTGAAAGACGTCCAGGGTTTTGACTTTATGGATGTTGTAGTTGCAGGGGATTTTTGCAAGCAAGGATTGAGAGGATGGCTCAGGTGAGGTTGCAAGGCCTCTTGTTGCTACAATCCCCAGGCTTTTCCCTGATCCTCAACATGTGCTAGCTGGAGCTCCCCCTTTTTGGGGTATTTAGTCCTATTATTCTGATGACGGGGCTGGCAGCCCACTTGATTGTGGCCATTGCGAGGTGTTGTACAAGGTTGGGTTGGAGCATCACTGGTACAGCAGAAGCCCATTGAAGCCTGGCTGTTAGCCTCCACAATGGCCTTGTAGCAGTCATCAATGGAGGTGCAGCAACCTACAGGGACCCTTTGAAGATATGGGGTTTTAACCCATTGATGATGAGGGTAAGTAGCATTGCATTTATGTCAGTCACAGCTTCAGGGGCGGCAGCAAAGTACTCAGGAACGGACCCAGATTGTTTGATTTCTAGAAGAGGAGTCCCCACAACAAAAGGGGAAGAAGTTCTTGCTGTAGCGGGACTTTGCAGTGTCTCAAAATGCCACCCTGGTAATATTGGGTTCCTGACTGGCCCAGTTGGTGAACCACACAGCGGCGGGTCCCGTGAGGTGCCCAGACGCAGTGGCAAACCACATGGGCTCTTTAATCTAACAGATACAGAAGCAGGTTTTGGTGGACTGGAGCCAACTGACATTGTCAGCCCCTTTGACAATACCCACAAAGGATTCTAGCTGAAGGTTGAGCATGAGTTGTGACAGGTCTGACTTGGGAGGCGTGACGCTAGCGTCACACTGCCTGATGCAGAGCCAATTGTACATATTTGTGAGAAATAGCTGGTCTTGATAGATGACATACCTGTCAGGGATGTCCCCTTTGGGGATTGGCAGGAAATTTTCTTGTTGGGGAGTAGCCATACGGCCCATAATCTGTCCTTTCATAGGGGGAATTTTGTTTTAGGTAGGTTATCAACATACTTCTGCTACTACTGTTGCAGCTGAACCAATGAAAATTAAGTATTTAGAATCAGGGAAGACAACAGTCCAATAGAAAGGACAGAATAATAAAGAATAAGGTGTTTTTTATTGTAGAATATTGTGATTAATATACCATATGGGGAAAGCCACAAGGGGGTGGCATAGTGGGAAGTTCCATGTAAGGTTCATAGCCAAGGAATAACTTGTGCTGGGATCAGCAAGTCACATTGGTAGCACTCCTAATTAGGATGAAGTACCTGCCATTTGATATTGCCATCAGATTGGTCCACGTTGTTAGATACGTCAAGGGGCAACTTGTCAAGCGCCCCCTGTGTATTGTAAGATGTGTTAGCAGGCAAGTCTGGAAATTTGGTTGCAACAATGTCTTCTTCCAATAACAACCAGGTCAACAAGCTGTTACATGGCCTTGACAAAATAATGCAGGGCTATGTTGGGTCTTTTAATAGTGAAGCCTCACTCTATGGCCACGCCCAACCCACAGGCCCCTCTGCAAGCACCACCAAGGAGTGTATTCTTTCTCCTGCGTCCTCAAGTATGGCCCTGTTTGCCCATCACAAACAGGCAGCTGCTAACCCAAATCATACAGCAACACTAGCATCCGGAATCAACTAAGTGAGCCATGGGGCCACCAATGGAAACCATAATCCAGAAACAGCCAATCAGATGCCGCTGTCTGGTTCTCAAGGCAGACATACCCTGCCTCCAGCCAATCAGCCTGCAAGACGCAGAAGAAAATTAATAACTTCAGAGATTGTTCTTAAAATGATTAAAAAGTGAGGGATGCTTATGTCCATTGGGGAAATTGCTGCCGCAATGGGTTTTAAAAAGTCCACTGTGGCTGCAACCCTGCAAGCCCACGCCAACTGTGGTCCCCTACCAAGAAGACCCCAACTGGTGTCTGTTCTTTGACTGAAGGTGACACAGCCTACTTCTTATGATGACCATTATGGAATGTGACCTGTGGATGCCCCTGGTCCAGGTACGTCTCCAGCTGGGACTCCACGGCATCTTCACAAACAAAAGAACAGTGAATTTGTGGATGCACGGAGTTGTGGTTGCTGCCAGACTATTATCCAATCAGGTTCTCAGTGGCCCCATTTTGGTGAATACTGACCCCTATGATTCTACCACTATAAATTTTATTAAAGTGAAGGCAATGAGGGACCATAATGACGTCATCTTCCTATCATATGCTAAGATTTCTGCAAGTATCCAAGACTATGGAGAGAAGCGTATCCAGTCTGATGTGTACAAGCACAACCTAATCTTATATTGTTTTGTTGGGGTTTTATTGGCAGTTTTTCCCATTTGGCGTCAATTATTACTTGGCAATATCAAACACTGCAGATAGGTATGCCTATCAGACGGAGCTCAAGGCCATGCTGGAGGAGTGGGCCATACAAAACACCGTACAAACAGTTATACTGAGTGCTGTGATGGAGCAGCAGGAATGGGCAACCAAATAAATCAGGGCTGCAGGACATACCTGTTGGTCCTACCCCATCAACCATGCCAACATGCATCTTGCAGATGTATGTCTCTACAATTTTGGTTCCACCCTCAGGCACTTAAAGCCTGCCACCTACAATGAACTATGCACCCAAATTGATAAGGGTTATAAGCTTTTCCCTTCTGTGTCTGTCAAGGACTTATTTGATCTCATCTCTTCTATGCAAGTGATAGTGATAAGTCCAGAAAGGACCCTGCCTCCCCCCACGCCAATTCATTCATTTTGTCAAGCCAGTATATGTGATAGAAGAAGAAATTGAGCAATTGAAGCATAAATGCTCTTGCTGTCCCTTCCCAGTCAATAAATTATGTCTCCCCAACCCCCCATTGAGCCACCTGCCTTCCAACCCTGACTCCCAAGCCACTATCAATCCCCCCCCACTATCTTTGATGATGTCCCTTTCACAGGCGCAGATGAAGGCAATGTTCATTCCGCCCATTCCCTCCCCTTCCAGTCCTTTGATTAGTAAATAAATCTTTTCTTTGTGACAACTATTAAAGTTAATTTCTCTCTTTCAATTCATAATTAATAATATTTTCTTTTTACATTATCAGCATTTCCCATAATTAATACAATGTGTACATTTTACAAATAGCTTAAAATTATAGCATACATATTTTTCATTGTTATTAATAAATCAAAGACCATAAATGTAAATATTGCATTAGAATATAGCAATTAGACGTCAACTCTTGATATTTTGATATTATGTGCATAACTCAAAGCATTTTTGTTTAATAAAATCCATTGTAAACTTGGCCTTCTCATTATAATTTAATGAAATGGACTGTGTTTATATTAAAGAGACATTAACACTTAGTACAATATTGATACATAGTGCATTTTGAAGCCTGTATATTTACCTATTGGTAATAATTCTGTAGACTTTTTAGTTGGATTTTGCAAGGTAATAATAATGTTATGTTTTCATAAAAACTGTTTATTGTCATTAATTGGCTGATTTTTTTTGCTGTGGAAATTGTTCATTTTCTGATATTTACGTACTAGTATCCAATTGGTTGGTCTCACATCCAATCTCTCAGGCAATAGAAAATCAAGCCACCACCCCAAGACCGGATGTGGTTGGGGTAGAGGCTTGATTTTCTATTGCCTGAGAGATTGGATGTGAGACCAACCAATTGGATACTAGTGCATAAATATCAGAAAATGAACAATTTCCACAGCAAAGAAAATCAGCCAATTAATGACAATAAACAGTAATTTATTAATGCATTACATTATTATTACCTCACAAAATCCAACTAAAAAGTTTATAGAATTATTACCAATAGGTAAATATACAGGCTTTAAAATGCACTATGTATCAATATTTGTACTAAGCGTTAATGGCTCTTTAATATAAACACAGTCCATTTCATTAAATTATAATGGAAAAGGCAAAGTTTACAATGGATTTTATTAAAAAAAATGCATTGAGTTATGCACATAATATTAAAATATCAAGAGTTGACATCTAAATGCAATATTCTAATGCAATATTTACGTTTATTGTATTTAATTTATTAATGATGATGAAAAATATGTATGCGTTGGAGATGGTACTATAAAAACCAGTTTTTTTATGTAATTCAAACAAAAAGTCAAATCTCTATAACTTAATAAACAAATCAAGTCATCCCTCCAAAAAGTTGTCAAGCTTGAATACAACATAAGGGAAGTCATGGTAAATCAACTGGAAAATGAGGGAAGAGTCTTGGTCCAGCAAAATGAAACTGCAAAAAATAGCCTGGAATTATGTTCAACAAAGAACACAAAGAAATATTTTTAAATCTTCAAAAGGAAATACTCAAGCGGTTAGATTTCAAAAGTGAAAGTTGAAACTAGTGGGAATTTGCAAAACCAATAGAAAGAATACTCAAAAAATCAAACTAATTGAAGGAAATGAAATCCCACATGAAATAAACACAAATGAAGAGGAAACCAACCAAATGGAAACAGACAATAACAAAACTCAGTCAAGAAGAAGGAGCGCTTCAAGAAATACAGAAAATTTATCAAATGAAAACAAGAAAGAAACACAAGTTGCAAGAAAGATAGGAAAAATTAGGCCTAAGAAAATTAATGAAGAGCGGCCAACGCTCATGAAGTTTGCTGAGATGGCGCCTGTGGCTGAGGGGGCCGCAGGGGAAACAATTATTGAATTGTTTTATGACTTTTTTTTCTATAGTCATCACCAGGAATGGATACAAGGTCACAGAAGTGGCAGCTTTTACGCCAAGTTGGTTCTACGGGGGTTACCAGTCACTGGTAGCCCCTGTAAAACAAATAAATAAAAACCAAAATAAATAAAATAATTCAACAGAATAGGAAATAATTTTAAATATTGAAGCTAAAGATAAGGAATATTTACCACCTGCAGGGTGCTTGCCGTGGATTAGGGAAGCATACAAAATAGGATCAAATATCAACTTCAAAGAAATGAATGAAATTTGCGGGGATGTCAAGCTAAACTTTGATGAATATATCTATGAAAGATATTCAAAAATTCCCCTTCACTAACATCAACAAATATGAAAAGAATTTAATAAAAACTGACTTTCAAATAGGAACTGAATATCTAAAAACTGAAAACTTTTAATGAAGTATTCAAGGCATTATCAAATAAAGTTGGGGATGCAGTCCTTAGGAACACATTTAAACCTTTATTTATTCTGTTTGCGGAAGGCATGAAGGGCTGATACAAGTCAGGTGCCCCCCAGAACCCTCTTTAAATTCAATCAAACTTCCTATATTAATAAATCAGTTCAAATATTCAAAAAATTGTGCATGTTCTCAGAAAAATACACCTTGCAAAGAATTCATGTTGTGGTATACCTGGGAATCCTCCTCCACTACATATTAAAAACCAGCGTCAAAAAGTTGGAGGATGTACCTATTCAAATAAACATATGCCACTTAGCAATCAAACGCCAGAAGACACCACAGGGGTATAGGACAGTCAAGCATGTCCTTTATGACTCCTTTGCAATAGTATTGTTGTATGAGTACTATGTGCCTCCTGAAAAGAATCTACTAATCAATTTGCTACCTGCCTCCCTTTCATTAAGTGTTTGGCAACCACCGGGGTGCAGGGCGCCACCCCTCTAGCAATTGCATCCATGGTTGTCCACCATGTACAGAAGAGTATGTGGATCCAGTTAGATGCTTTAGCCAAAAATTTTAATTTTGGGGTATAATTCCCCGGAATAATTGCATTCCACTTTGCAATTAGCATCCCCTCAATAAATATTTTTCCTTTGCAACTTAAATTTTATTTTTTTTAAATTTTTATATTTTAATACTAAAATTTTAATATTGAAATATGTATATTAAAATTTTAATAGTAAAATTTTAATTTTAAAATTAAGGTTAAAATTTTTAATAAATAATATTTCAATATTGAATTTATCACAATTGATTAAAAATATTTAAATTTTAATATTATAACTTTAATAGATAAAGTTTAAGATTTATTTTATAATTTTACTTTTAATATTTTAATTTTATATTGATATTATAAATATATTACAAGACAGTAGTTATAGTTGTGACCATGTCAAATAATAAAAATAAGTTAAAAATGTTTTTATTTACTAGCTCATTGAGTATGGATTCATTTATTACATATACAATCAACAAGAATTGAATTTATCTGCATCATGCGGCCTGCTCCACTTATATTCTAAACAAGTGATTGTTTAAAACTCAAATTACCTTTCCCTTGTAATATGATTTGATAAATATATTCAATATGCTTGACTTGTGTCCTAAGTACTGATTAGTAAGTGATACATAAAAATCATTGGTGGTTGTATTGTGCGGCTATAGTGGCACTGAAATAATAAGGATCAGATGATAACCTGCAAGGTCCAATTTGTGGCTTAAAAAAGCCAGAGTACCAACAAGGATTCACAATTATTTAAAGAAAATTACTCTATTTCTATCTCTTTTAATTTATTCATTTGTTAGAGCAACAGTCAATATAATATTCAGTGCATTATAATAAAAATATATTCCTCATACCTAGTATAATTAATTTTACTTACCTTTTCTACATACTCTTATATGTCTATAATATAATCAAGTGTCATGTCATTATATATAAATAATAATTTTTGAGTCCTACTAAAAACAAAATAAAAAAATTAAAAAATATAAAACCCGGAGCACCCATTTATCTGATTGGCTTGGAAGCCATGGCTTTGGGGAGGAAAGATTATGAGTGCTTGTAAAAAGCCACCACCACATCAGGTGGAATTGCAAATTGACTGACCTCAAGGATGTTGAAGAGATCCTTGGTTTCCTGAGGGAGGCCTTGCTTCACCTTATTCTAGATCCAACCAAAAACCTCCTCAAATGGGTTCAGAAATGGAGAATAGGGCGGAAGGAAGAGGAGTCTCATTGCACAGTCAGCCAGGCGGTGGCTGGCCAAACAGCTATTTTTATTGATTGGTGGGAACTCAGACATAACCAGATCCACTTTGTGGAGCCCAAAATTATCCAACACAACAATTTTGGTTGTACTGCAGTAATTGATCCAGAGATACTCCTTGACAGTTCAGAGAAAATCAAGAAATGTCCTGCTATTATGGGAACCCTTGATCATCTGATACTGGTCCAATCTGTGAGGACCAAGAAGCGCTACAATGGAATAGGTCTGGGAACAGACAGCTGCACAATGGGCTACGCTGTCCTTGGACCCCATCTCAACCCACCCATGCCTAGACCTGAGTGAGGAGGAAAACAATGATTTTTCAATGTAGAAGAACTGGACATTCCCAATCTCCTTTAGTGCCAGATATATCTTGGCATAAATGCGTCAATCTTTGATTGTTTTCTAGCTGTTTATATTGTACAGCAAAACTCCCAGTACTTTCCATGAGAAGCCCAAATCAACCATTGTTTTGTAAAAAAGGTTTTTTGAAACAGAAAGCTTGAACTCTGTGGCAAGCATTGATTGGACAGCAAGTGTGTCCAGGTGACAATCCTTGGTAACCCACTGTTTTATTGCATCAATATGCACAGGCTGCAAGAGTTTGTGCTGCTGCTTAGCCTTAGCAGATTTTGCAATTTGCCTGGTATTGCCATACTTGGTGTTGATGTTGGTAATGTATCTGGCTGTGACACCAAATTGGGACGCAATATCCCAAACCTCCATTCCCCTGTTCAAGCAGTTGAGGAGAGCTTCACACTCACTATCTGTCAACCAATACTGGCCCTTGGCAGGTACCACAGCATCCTGGCTAGCAGGCTCAACATAGGGGATGGGAACCTTTGTGTAGAAGGTGGGATCACACTTGGTTGCACTGGCACTGTCAATGGTGGCATATGATACAGGTGCAGATGGCTCTTCAGTGGTGGCCAATGGCTCATAGGGCGTGTCAAAAACGTGGTGGCAGGAAGTGGCAACTCTTGGATCAAGAGTGTGGGGCCAGGTGACAACTGGGTACACAGTGGAGGTGTAAGTAACCCCAGTGTTCTCAGTGACTCTGGTGTAGGAGACTTTTGTGGCAGGCCTTGAGAGCGGCTTCTGTCTTGGATCCAGGCTGATTGATTGGGCTTGGGATGCAAGAGATGGTTGACTGGCTATGACGCCTTGGGAGGCCTGTGTGTTGGCATGACTCCCCTTGAGTTGGGTTCTAGTTTGTTCTTGGACCCTCTGGGACGCCCTTGTGGACAGGCTGCCCTGTGGGCTGGTGCAGGAGTGGGTTGGGAATGCGATTGTCTGTCCATAAAAACAAAATGAAAAATATATATTAGATTAAATATGTATTTATTTGTATTTATTGGTTTAGTTGTGAGTAGTTTTTTCTTTTAATTTAACCTTGAATAGTAGCAGATTTTCTATATCTGTAATTTGAAGTGTATAATATTGTATCCTTTCCAGTTTTGGATGATTTTAAAGTTTAATCACTTTTTATGTCTAAGCATGGTTGTTGAGATTAAATTTTTTATTTTTATTTTATCCAGAGTGAAGCTTCTTGATTTGGGTTGGTGTTTCCTGGTGTGCTTACTGTAAATTAAATTTGGATTCCAATTCCTGCAATTAATATCTGAGTTTACTAGTGGCATTCAAAAGTGATTTGAAATTTGGTTCATGGATTTGACAATCTTGCAATTTCAAAAAACATAGTAAACTTAATGAAAATGGTTGATGGATTTGAATGATTCAAATCTGATTCCAATTAATAAATTTTGCCCATTGGATATATGCAGTTCAACTTGAACACTGCAAAGTGTCTATGAGTTCCCGCATTTTCAAATATTCAAATGAATACTCAAAAAATCAATTTAATTAAAAAAGGCCATCCTGCAAAAGTAATTTGAAATTTGGACCAAGGATTTTCCAATCCTGCATTTTTATGTTTAGGTTCTAAATTTACAGTATCTACTAATAGTTTGTGGGCATTCCCACAGAAACAGAAGGGATAGGCCAAGCTAGCTACTTAATTTGAAGAATGGTACCTTGGAGTATGGGGTTGTTGCTGTGGACCTGGAATACATTGAGGGCTTCAACTTCATGTACATTGTAATCACAGGGGGTTTTCACAAGGAGGGATTGAGAGTTAGGTTCAAGTGGGGTTGTAGAACCTCTAGTAACTACAACCCTCAGGCTTTTTTCTGGTGCTCAATCTGTGATAGTTGGAGTTTCCCCTTGCAGGGGTGCTTAACACCATTTTCCTGTTGGGGTGGCTGGCAGCAGCTTACTTGGTTGTGGGCACTGCCAGGTGCAGGACAAGGTTGGAGTGGTGCGTCACTGAAATGGTAGAATCCCATTGAAGCCTGGTTATTGGCTTCCACAATGACCTTGTAGCAGTCATCAATGGAGATGCAGCAACCTACGGGAACCCACTTGCAGATATGGGGTCTAAGCCCATTATCTATCAAGGTAAGGATCATGGGGTTCCTGTCAGTCACAGCTTCTGGGGTGGTATAAGAGCTTGCTTCCAGGTGGCAAGATATTCAGGAACAGACCCAGTCTGTTTAATAGTCAGAAGGGGAGTTCTCACTAAAATGGGTGAAAATGTTTCACTATAGAAGGACTTTGTGGCATCCCTAAACAACACCCAGGTAATTTCTATTCCTTGGCTGGCCCAGTTGATGAACCAGACTGCCGCAGGTCTTGTAAGGCGGCCTGAAGCAGTGGCAACCCACATGGGCTCAGGTACTTGACATACACAGAGGCAGGTTTTGGTGAAGTGAAGCCAACTGACAATGTCAGCCCCCTTGATGCCCCCGCAAAGGATTCTAGCTGAAGGTTGAGCATGTGTTGGGACAGGTCTGACTGGGGGGCAACACTGGCGTCACGCTGCCCAAGGCAAAGCCAATTGTACACGCTTGTGAGGACTAGCTGGACTTGATAGATGACATACCCGTCAGGGATGCCCCCTTGGGGATTGGCAGGAAGGTTTCTTGATGGGGAGTAGCCATACAGCTCGTACTCTGTACTTTATTGGGGAATTTTCTCTTTAGATAGGTTGTGAACCTACTGCTGCTACCACTGATGCAACTGAATCAATGAGGATTCAGTATTTGAATTGGGGAAGACAACAGTCTAATAGAAAGGACAGGAATAAGTAGGTGTTGTTTCTTATAGAATACTGTGATTAATATACTATATGGGGAAAGCCACTGGGCCACAAGGGGGTGGCATGATTGCATGTTCCATGTAGGGTTTGGATCCAAGGGATAACTTGTGCAGGATCAGAAGGTCAAATTGGTAGTACTCCTAATTAGGAGAAAGTGCCTTCAGTTTGACATTGCCATTGGATTGGTTCATGTTGTTAGACACATCAAGGGGCAACCCATCAAGATCCCCCTGTGTATCATAAGATATGTTAGAGTGCAAGTCTGGAAACTTGACTGTAACACCATCTCTTTTTATGTATTATAATATAAGTGCTGAAAATAGTTTCTCCTTGAGCAGGAAGAAACAAATGTCCCATTGAGAGGTTCACACAAACTTGGACTTGGCATTTGTAATAGACAACAGAGGTGCTGTAAGGACGCCACAGTCAGGGATAAATTATTATATGTAGACTATCATTCCAAGGAATGCTCTGAGTTCTCTCTTATCCTTGAGGGCATTTTGAAGATGGCTTGAATCTTTTTTTCAAGCTTGATGCCATTCTTGGACATTATGTGCCCCAGGAAGAGTAACTGTTTGTGGTATAATTGGCATTTTGATGGTTTGGCTAGAATTTTGTGCTATTTCAGGGTGGCAAACACTGCTTCCAGGTCTTTATTGTTGTTCTACTGTTGGTCTGTAGATAATGATGATGTCAGGGTAAATAAGTGTTTGTTTTCCAATGTGTGGCACAAACCCTTTATTCATGAAAATGACTAAGGTTGATGTTGTGTTGGTCTTTCTGAAATTAAAAACAGCACACTCATATGATCCATACTTAGTCTGGAAAGCAAATTTGGGTATATCATCCTCTTTGATTCAGATCTGGTTGTATCCAGCTGTTAATTCAATTTTGGATATTACAGTTGTGCCACCCAGTGCATCAAAAAATCATCAGCCACAAAGAATATGACAGCCCCAAATGGGAATTTCAATGGTCTGATGAGGCTCTTTTCAAGGGCTCCTTTAAGATAAGCACTGGGAGCATTGTCCTTGTTTGGTATGAAACAGTATATAGGGTGTGCTTTGGGTAATGCCCCTTTGAGTTGTATTAAGTGTTGGATGTGATTTTCTTAGGGGAGCCCTGGTAGGGCTTCTTTAAAGATTTCTGGGTGTTGGGCTACTATTTCTCAGTCTTGTGATGTGATGGTATCTTGCTTGTTTTTGAAGTGTATGACTTTATATTGAAAATAGTCCAGTATATTGCTTTAATGAAGAACTTCCTTTCTTGTGTTTGTGTTATGTGCACAAATACATGGTCTCTCAAAAGCTGGTCTACCAAGTCAGGGTAGATCTAGTGGTTGACACTCTTAAGTTTGATGATAAAGACTGAAGTAGCCCAGTCCACATGAGGGGTATTCTTTCTCATTCAGTCTAAGCCAAGTACAATGTCAAGCTTGGAAAAATCAATGATGGGTCCTTGGATGGCGGAATGCAGGTTCTCAAGCATGACAGAGAAGGGGGCAGTTTTTCTTGTCACAGTAATGTGATGTTTGTCAGCTAAAACCACGTTTTTAATCCACAAAGGATTGATGGTTAGCTTGCACTTGTCCACAAAGCTGCTGTTGACTAAGTTTTGATCCACACCCAAGTCCAGGAGTGCTGAAACTGTGTAACTTTGAAAGCAGAAAGGGTAAGATATTAATTTATTGGAATGTCTGTAAATGGTGTAGATCACTGGGTCTCCTGAGGGGACCTGGATTATTGGGCACTGGTCTACGTCCTTGGGTTGGAACTTTTTTTGGGGCAAGTCAGGAATTGTGAAGGGAGAGCTTGGCTTGCTTAATGTTCTCCCCAAGCTTTTCCATTGTCTTGGTTGTCTTGTGTGGTAGTGGCACAGAAATGAGTACAGTTTGATTGGCCCTTGTTCCTGTTTCTGTGTCCATTGGAGCCTGCAGGTTTATGGTTTGTATTACTGCCGTTGTTCCCAGGGGGTGTCAATTAGAACGCCTGGCTGGGTGAGAGTCTTTGGGCCTCTATTACTTTCCTGTTTGTGCTTTGTGGAGGGTGTTGGACGTTTGTTCTGCTTTTTCTGCCTCACAATACATACTTTGCAGATTGGTCACTTGGTCCAGGTTTACGTGCCTCATTACATGCAACTTGAGTGTGTTGTAGTACATGAGGTGGGTAGCTGGAAGATCAAAAGCCATGTTGGAGGGGCACATAGTTAGAGTCTCTTGTAGGCGCAGATGAGCTCCTTCACAGTGCCAGTCTGGATTAGATTTTTTACTTGGTGTATGATCATAAGAGCGGTGTTTTTTAGCACAAATCTTGCCAAGAAGTCTTGTTTGAATGTGTCCCAATCCTTCTCTATGTGTTTGTCATGACACTTGTTGCACCAAGTGCCAGCGTCATTAGTCAGTTGGATGAAGATCTCTGAAATCCAGAATTGTTGAAGGAATTTCATTTGGGCCAGCTTGCTTTGGGCTAATTGGATCCATGCAGTTGTGTTGTCATTGTTGGCCCCGCAAAGGATTCCAGGGCCGCACTTTGAAGTCTCTGGGCTACGATGGCTAGCATAGTGTTTTTGCCAATTGCTTGAGGCATAGCAGAGGGATCCTGGAAGAACCCTTGGGCAGACAGCGCATTGAAAGCAGGGAGTATAATCACCATGTTCTGGTAGAGGACAAAATCATCAGGTATCTCTACTAGGTGTGTACAGTGTCCAGTCTGCTGGGAGGCCAGACATCATTCTGTTGCAACTGAACCAATGGGGATTCATTATTTGGGATTGTGGAGAACAACAGTCCAATAGAAAGGACAAGAATGAATAGAATAAGGTATTTGTTGTATTTCTGCGTAGAGTTGGTAGTTGCTTTCACTTAACTTGAAATATGATTCTTCTATTACTAAATATTAGGTCAAGATAAGTATCTAGCCTAATGTGTATAATAAAGTTAAAGTATGTAAATTTGATCTTTATTTAATCAATCAAGGAGAGAGTTATATAGTAATAGGAGAGATTAACAAGAGGCACAGAACGCCAGGATCATCTGGTTACAGCATTGTTTCCTCTTTCCTTAGCCCACTATTAAACTGATGATCAGCTGATCATTAGTTAATATGAACTCAGGATATAACTTAGTTGATCATTTGACCTTGTTATCATCCAGGGCAATAGTACCATTGCTTCATGATTCACCAAGCCTAATGATTCAAATGCATGATTATAGTGACGGCTAGTTTACAACCAATCCTTCACAGCATTTCCCCCCACTAAACTAGACGTTACTGTAAAAGTCTTTTAACTTTCTCCAGTATGTTAAACCACCCAAAAAGGAATAGGAAGCCAGTTTTGCGCTATTAATGTTCCAAAACAGAGGACCAACCAAGCTCAAAAGAGAATACCCAAATTTCTAGTTGTCACCGCTCACAAACACTCACCTGTACTAGCTTCAGAAGAAACGGAACTCACCGAGATTTTAGGCAGCAAGATAGATGCAGCCTTATGTAGTACCTCCAGTACTGTCTCTTACAAACCCAGTACCTCTTTGATTAAGTCAGGATCACAAGACTCCGGTATGCCTACATCCAACCAGCTTTCAACAATTGCCAAAAAAAGGAGTTGTGGCAACAAGAGTAAAACTACTTCCATCACTCCAACCAATAAGAATGATGAACCTGCACCAACCTTAGCCAATCTGCTCAAAGCTCTGAACAAAAGTGAGGTGGGCATTACTCCCATAACATTCCAAGAAGATAGTCAGGGTTTTCATATCAAACTAGCCAACCATCTTCATTGGTGTATACCTCAGGTGAAACTTGTAGGGTATGCCAAATTATGCCTACAGGACTTCTCCTTTGATGGGATCTACTTGACGGACAATAAGATCTCTTGTGCCCTCAAATTTCTTGAACTGGTCTTTTTGGCATGGTCTGATACTTGTTCTGCTGTTGGCCTGGTGCCCTTATGGCATGGGTCAGATAGCCATGAATACCGTTTGCAAAGAGCAATGGGTACTTCACTAGAGCCCCTAAGCTATAATTGAGCAGGTAGTAGACAATCAATGACTTTGGTTGGAAACTTGGTGCTTAGTGGCTCCAAAGTTGTGTATCACCAAAGGCTTCACCATATGCCCAAATATATTGAATGGCTGTTGGGGATCATGTACTCATTAGGAGGCAAAACATCCAAAGAATATGCCCAGCAAGAAAGCCTTCTCTGGGAGTGAATCTTACTTGGACTTGCTTTTCCTCATTCAATTGGCATTAACCGTGTTAATTTCCTTCCCATCAACAATTCCCCATTTCTTCCTTTTGCATTCCATTGGCTACCCAGTGTTTAAATCACCTACACAGTCATTGCAAAAGTCCTCATCCAGTTGCATCTGGGTTAGAGGCAGCAGTATCTCAATAAAGAACCAGTTGCTTAACCCTGTTAATTCTTTCTACTATAAGCTTTATCTCTTCTTGATGCAATAATGATAACAACCCATGGACTATTTTCATTGGGTTTTTCTTTTTCCAAATTGTTATCCATAAAGGGATTTATGCTTGATCACTTGGATCCTTGCACATGTACTGGACATGGACTCAAGTGATCAGTTGGTCAGTTTAAAGATCCTTAAGGGTATAGCTATCTATTCCCACTTTCTGGACTACCTTGACCGGACCTTGCCATAATGAGGCAAGTTTACTTTTGTGACTTTACCCTTGGTTGCTGTAGAAGTATACCAAGCTTCCTATTTTGTATACCAGAAGGACAGGTTGGGTTTCTAATGCACAACCATATCTTTCTCCTTTGTTGCTAAGTTGGTAGAGTACGCCTCAGACTGTAACTTGATTAGCGTCTGTGCTAGTCTCTTCAAATAAGCATTGGGGGTAAGGGGATTGTTAGTTTTAACTAAACTGTAAAGGTGTGTAAGGAGACTTGGCTGTCAACCATAAAGAAGCTGGAAGGGGCTTTTTCCTGTAGCCCTGTGGAACCCTATGTTGTACGCAAAGGTAGCTGCCAGAAGATATGTATCCCATTCTGTTTCATGCTGGTGACTAAGCTTCCTTAATATCTGTACCAGGCTTCCATTTGTTCTTTCTACCATTCCATTTGTTTAGGGGTGGTATGGTGTTGACAGGGTGCCACAGATACCCATAAGTTGGTTCAGTCTGGGTATCATGTATCCCGTGAAGTTAGTCCCATTATCTGTTATCAATGTTTGTGGGCAGCCATGTTTGTAGAGTATGGTCTCCAAAAAGAACTTGGCTGTGGTCAGTGCCAACTGGTTGGAACTTCTTTTGTTTCTACCCGTTTTTAAGCTGATCTACTGCTATAATAATGAACTTGTTCTTGCTAGTGATCAGTGGAAGGGGGCCTACTACATCTATAGCAACTTTAGGAACACAAAACCAGGTCAAATTAGCCAGTGCTGATAGCGCAAGACCTTAGGCTGCTCAATTGTACAGTCATGACAAGCGACCAATGTTTCCGCTACGTCTGAGTGCATACCTTCCCAGTCGCAATGCTGCTGTAAGAGGTTAAGGATTTTATGGATACCACCATGACCCACAGTGTGATGTGCTGATACTATTGCATATTTACGTAACAATGGACAAATGTAAGGTAGCCACTTCCCTTTGTACAACTTAAAAAGCTGATTACCCTTGATGCAGGTGTCCACTGCAAGAGACTTCAGAATTTTATGAATCTTGAGCAGCTCCTCCCCCCACATAGAAGGTTTCAGCATCAGTTTGTTGTAAAGTTTGTCTCCTGCTGAAGAGACTAAAGCTATGGTAGGAAGACATGAAAGACAGTCTGCGTTCTGGTGCATGACTCCCGCACAATGGATTATCTTGTAGTCATAGGCTTGTAGCTTAATAGCCCATTGTGCCAGTTGTCCTTCCAGATCCTTCAGGGTTTTCAACCATTTAAGCAATGCATGATCAGTTACCACCATAAAGTGTACTCTGTGAAGGTACACTCTAAATTGTTGGCAGGCATAGATGACTGCCAGGCATTCTTGATCAGTGACCATGTAATTTCTTTTGGGACTATTGAGTGTGCAAGAACAATATCCTACAGGGTGGTATTGATCATCATCATCCAGCTGAGAAAAAACAGCGCCAAATGCTGTCAAGCTGGCATCCGTGTGCATAATGAAAGGGCGCTCAAAATTAGGATAGGAAAGTACTGGCTCTGTCACTAAAGTGGCCTTCAAGTCCTCAAAGGCTTTCTGGCATCCTTCTGTTAATGAGAATTCAATGTCGTTTTTCAACAAGTGAAATAATGGTCCTCCTAGGCCAGCAAAGTTTGGTATGAAGCGTCTATAATAGCCAATCATCCCTAAAAACACCTGAACGTCTCTTTTGTTGGAAGGCGTTTGCATGTGTGTGATAGCTTCAACCTTGGCAGGAACAGGCTGCAAGCCATCCTTACTGATAATATAACCAAGGAATTCCAGATATTCCTTAAAGAAGTTACACTTCCTTGGTTTTAACTTGAGGTTGGCAGCAATCAGAAACTGAAATACTGCCTCCAAGTGGTCCAAATGCTGACTAAAGGTTTGTGAAAAGATGTTAATATTGTCAAGATAAACCAGAACACAAGTCTCTTGAGGTCTCCCATCACAGAGTCCATGGCCCTTTGGAAAGTTGCAGGAGCATTTGCGAGTCCTTGTGGCATCCTGGTAGGTTGAAAAAGGCCTTGCTTTGTAATAATGGTACACTTTTCCTGGTCTGTCTTTGGAAGGTCAATCTGCCAGTATCTGCTGATCAAATTCATTGCGCTGAAGTATTTTGCACCACCCAGCTTGTCCAATGTGTCATCTATGCAAGGCAGTGGATAAGAGTCCTTTTTTGTAACAGAGTTCAATTTGCAATAGTCCATTACTACGTGGTTTGACCCATCTTTTTTCTTTACAATTAACAATGAGTAATACCAAGGGTTTTTGCTGGGTACCAAAAGGCCAGATGCAAGTAACTTCTGTAGCTCTTCATTGATAATGGCTTGGTTGGCCAGACTGCGCCTTATTGGCCTAGAGAGTATAGGGACAGTGCCTTGAATATCTAAAACATGTTCAACTCCCAGAGCTTTTCCTAGGTCTTGATCATTCTCCGCAAAGACATCCTTATATTTCTCAAAGAGTTGAATAGCTTGGTTCTTCTGGTCTTCTGTTAGTCCATTTAAAGACTTGCGTGGAATAAGCAACAGAACAATCAGCTGATTGCAAGGTAGTGCAAACTCACTGAACTCACCAAACGGGGTGGCATCCATAAGACTAGAGTTCTCTTCCAGCTTCATGTAGCCTAACAGTTAATGTTTCTTCACCTTTCAGCAATTTATCAGAAAGGTTCCCCAGGAGTACCAGAATCTCTTTCAATGATGACATGACAATCCCAGGTAGGATCCAAGGTTCCAATTGTGAACCATTATGGAGTCCAGATACTTCACCATGCATACCTTTAGGGAAGCTGAGGCTTAGACCTTTATTATGTATAACTTGAGACCCAGTTGAGATGGAGAACTCACTAGAAGAATATAAGGGAATCCCTTTGTACTCTTTAGTGGCCAGAAGTAGAACCTTGATTTTGCACTGATGCAAGATGTACACTACTGGCATATCTCCATCAGCATATTCCATGTTAATATAATGGATTTTCTTTGTCAGGAGATCCCTTGGTCCGTCACTGTGATAAAACATTGATACTGAGTGACCTAGAATGCTGAAAGTACTATCCTGATGGTTGATGATAGTCCCGTAGGTTGCCATGAAGCTTGTTCTAATCAAGATATTGTAGCTTTTGTTGTGCAACACTATTGCCGGGGCTGTTACCACCAATTTACCAAAACAAAGTGGTAAGGATGAATAGACTCCCAATGCCTTTGTTTTGTTGGGTCCTGAAGTACCAAATTCCTCATTATAATCTAGGTCAGGCGCAAGTTTCAGCTTCTTGACTAGCCTAGTTGATACAATGTTCCCCGGAGCTCTAGAGTCCAGAATTTCTCTTACTCAGAGCTTATGAACCACCAGTTCAATTTATGTGCAGTTGTGTTGTTCCCCATAATGAGGAGAGGCAATTTTGGTAACCTTGTGGATACCTAAACCCTTAAACTGATCAAGGAACAACTCTAGCGTAGTTGTTAGATTGGGTTTCAGGGATTTTAAGGTGTCCAGATTAGTGGAGACTTTTACTGACCTCAATAGTTGAGACAACTTCTTGACACTGTTGCTTTCATGGGTGACCTCAGTGTATGGTATGGAAAGTTGTTCAGTGTAGGGTATAGAGATGGTGTCAACAGCTTCTTTGGAAGGTATACTTTCCAGACAGATTGCTTGCTTCCTTGTGACTGCATTGATGACTAAAACTCTATGGAACAAGTCTTTGTTTATTTCTTCTTTATAAGGCAAGTATCTCACAGGGCAGGCTTCTTGGTCCAGCAGTCCAACGCTGCAAACAGGAATTTTGGGGTCTGGGTTGATAGGTGGAGAGGGTCAGTAACTACCAACAGTCAGGGTTTTCTCCTCAACCTGACTGCTTAGCAGTTTTTTGATTCCTCACTGTCTTCTTCTCTGTCATCTTCTTCATCCTCATCATCCTGCTTGTCCTCCACGTTGTCTTCCTGGTTCAGGTGGCACACATTAGCCTTGGGTTGCTTGCAGTCCCAGGAAAGATGTCCTAATTTCCCACACTTGTAGCAGGTGCAATTGTTTGTTGTGTTATTGACTGGGGGCGTAGCTACTATTGTAGGTTTCCTAGTAGAGTCCTTATCTCAAGTCTTGCCTTTAGAATCTGCAGAAGAGGACAAAGTGGCTTTCTTATAGTCAGGAAAGGGGACTTCAAACTGTTCCTTAAAAGATACCAAGTGACTCATGAGCTCAGGGACTGTTCTTGCACTATAGATTCCAGATTTGAGAGCAATGGAAAGCTCTCTATTGGGATAAACATAGTTAAGAAGTGCTCCTTTTACGTCAACAAAAGTGGCTGCTCCCATGGAGACTAGTGTCTGTGCTTCCAAGTAGAAGTGTTCTGAGAAATCCATTAGGGTTTCCCCTTCTTTATCTTCTCTTCAGTAAACTTCATTTTGTGGCAAAATAAAGCTTCTTTGCTGCCAAACTCTGCAATGAGGGCCCTGGATATGTTCTCATAAGTCCAGCCTTGTTCTGGAAGTCTCAGCATTATTATTGTCTGGGTCTCTAAATCCAAACAATTAAAGATAGCTGCATTCTTCATGGCCTTGTCCGCCCCATACATAGAGTTATTGTATAACCAAAGGAACATGTGGACATTGGCCTTTTTATCAAGCTTTGGCAAGTTTTTTGGTTTGAAATTTGGGATCACAGCAGAAGTACTAAAATTATAACTTCTTCTAGACGGAGGTGAGGTATTTCTCTGGGTTGAGGTGCAAAAATTGTGCTTCAGAAGCTGTGTCTCTAGTGTTGTTGCTAGTCCTGGAGGTTGAAGCATCAGCACCAGGAAGAGGTGTTTCACTGCTATCCAGAACTGGTTCAACTACATAGACTTTCCTCATTTTATGACCTATGTTGTCTTCATCACTCTCATAACTATGGAAGGAGAAATGGTCTTCTGAAATTGCCTGGCTGACTGTGGACAGGACACTTTGGCTTCTTCCTGTGGTCTTCTGTGGACCTGTTTTCAGCGTAGTTTGGCTGAAGTAAACTTGAAGTAACTGCTCTACTTGGCCTTGTAGTTGCAGAATGTTGCTACTTTGCAATTGTACTTCTCAAGCCAGGTCTTTTATTGTGCAATTAGCTGCATGCAGTTTGTCTTTGAGCTTCTCTATTTGTGAATCTTATTTTTCAAACATCATGTTGTTCTTTTCTTGCATAGCTCAATGGTTGTTGCTTATTGATGCCAGATTTTCACAATTATCTTCTGTGCAGTCATGGTTGTGATTTATCAATTTTACCAACTTGGGAAATTCCACGTTGAAATGATTATATTCAGAGAGGGATTGCCAAAGGCCTTTGTCAATCTTGCTGACGTGTTTGAATAGCTCCTCCATGTCCTGTTGGATAATGGCGGTGACTTCCTTATTGCCTTCCACTGCAACCCCGTCTTCTATCAATCTTACAGAGCAGCCAAGCAACTCTACCTCACTACATAGGTAGCAAAAGGTGGCTTCTTCACCCTTTACGTGGTGAGTTACTGTGCCTAGCCAATTATTATCCAATATTTTGTGCTCCAGCATAGTCCCAACCATTGTGGACACATAGTTTGCCAGACGTTCCTCAAGCTGTGTTGACCATTTTGCTGTGAAGTTTTGGTGGATTGCCAAGTGATTCAATTGGTGACTAATATTGGTCATAGAGCTTGTAAGTTCATCATACAGATGACAGAGGAAAGCCTGCTGGTTGTTTATCAAGTTTCCCTGGTACAAGATCAGGATAGTTGATAACCCAGGTGGGTCTGGTTGTGACAGATGGCAGGATGTGAAAAGCTGTGAATATACTCCTTGGCTTGTTTAATTGTTTTCATCTATATTTGAAGCTGATTTGGAGTTATGCCTGTGAAATTTTGGAATTTCTCTTTAGCTGTAGTGCTGTACAAGGGTAGTACGGCAAGCTTCTTGTGGGCTTCTCCATTCTGGTATGCACCTTGGTCCATACCGCTAATAGCTTGCTCCAGCTGTTGCTGGGTAGGCTCCGTGTTTCTGTCTACCTCCAGAAGAACTGGGACATTAAGGTGTAGAGAGGACTGATCCTCTATTAAGCAGGGATGCTGTACGTCAGTCATGAACAGACCAAAAGGTATGAATTTATTAGGAAGACCATCCTTGGTCCAGAAAGACAATTAATCTCTAAAAATCACCCATCAGGGTGGTCCTGAAGGTGGCAAAGGAAAGCATGGAGAAGGTTATCTCCATCTCCTCCCTGCACAAAAGACAAGTCCTCAGCAGGGCAACAGTTATCATTGGACCAATGCATGCTATGAGTGAGCACCAATGTTGTATTTCTGTGTACAGTTGGTAGTTGCTTTCACTTAACTCAAAATATGATCCTTCTTATTACTAAAGATTTGGTCAAGATGAGTATCTAACCTAATGCGTATAATAAAGTTAAAGTATGTAAATTCAATCTTTTATTTAATAAATCAAGAAGGGAGTTATATAGTAACAGAAGAGATTAACAAAAGACACAGAACACCAGGATCATATGGTTACAGCCTTGTTTCCTCTTTCCTTAGCCCACTATTAAACTGATGATCAGCTGATCATTAGTTAATATGAACCCAGGATATAACTTAGTTGATCATTTGACCTTGTTATCATCCAGGGCAATAGTACCATTGTTCCATGATTCACTGAGCCTAATGGATCAAATGTGTGATTATAGTGACAGCTAGTTTACAACCAATCACTTCACAACAGTATTGTTTATTGTAGAATATTATGATTAATATACCATATGGGGAAAGCCATAAGGCCACAAGGAGGTGACATAGTGGGAAGTTTCATGTAAGGCTCAAAGCCAAGGAATAACTTATGCAGGGATCATCAGGTTGAATTGGTAGCACTCCTAATTAGGATGAAGTACCTGCCATTTGATATTGCCACCAGATTGGTTCATGTTGTTAGATACGTCAGGGGGCAACTTGTCAAGCGCCCCCTGTGTATTATAAGATACGTTAGCAGGCAGGTCTGAAAACTTGGTTGCAACACCCCCCTTGCCCCCTGCTTGTTGTCAGACACCAGGACCGGAGTCTGCAGAAGGTCTGGGAAGGTCCGCACAAACAGCCTTTGTGTGGGGATGGTGCAGCAGGGGCGCAAGCAATTATGGTGAAGCTTCTTGGTATTCCCTTGGGCATTTTCAAGTTGATAGGTATGATTGTCATAGACAGCAGCTATACTGAAGGGCCCTAGGTGGTTGGGCTCCAACTTGGCAGAATTGAGGTTGAGGTTGTAGACGGGGTCATTTACGGCGTACCTGGCTTTGAGGTGCTTTGTCCCTCCTTCAATCTGCTTGTGTTCAATTTCCTGGGCTTTGGCATGCCATTGGTCTAGGGATGGGGTTGTCACTAGGAGAGGCTTTTTGGGAACTCTGGGCTGTAACTTTCCCTGTTCAACTCCTGTCAGGCTGCCAGGCGTCCCAAAGGCCAGGGTGCTGGGGCTGAGCCCTGTGCCCCTGTTGATTCTTGCTTGTAGGATAAGTAGAGCGGTAGGCAGGTGCTCAGTTCATGTGGTGTTGGGGTGCTCTTGTGAGAGCTTGGCAATCAGTTGAACCAGTGAGCCATTTAACTTTTCTACGCGCCCATTGGCTTGCAAATGGTAGGGGATTGTAACTATATGTTAGAGTGTGTTCTTGGCGCAGTATGCCTTCATGACATGCCCAACAAGTTTGGGGCTGCCATCTGTGATGAGACATTTGGGTTGCCCAAAGCGGGCCACAATTTCTTTGCCAATGAAGCAGGTGATGGTGGTGGTGTGGTTGGTTGTCGCCCAGGCCACTGGCCAGGTATTGAAGTAGTCAATGGCAGTGATAATGTACTTCTTCCCCAGTCTGTCTTTGGAAAGTGGCCCCAGAATGTCAAGAGCTCACTGCTTGAAGGATTCCATGGCCTTGATGGGCAGGACAGACTTGGGGGGTGCAGGTTTGAACGTATTTTTTTTGCACAACACACACGTTTTGAGGAGATCCAAGATGTCTTGACGCATGTGCGGCCACCAAACCTTCTGTTTCATGATATTGAAGAGGTTACGCCCTCTGATGTGACCCAGGGTTTGGTGGTAGTGCAATATTGTGTCACCCCATTGTGTGGTGGGAATGTAAGGCATCTTTTCACCTGTCTCTGCCCAATAGCAGATGTTACCAGCATTGGTGGTGAACTGACTTTTGTTGTCCTTCAATTTGGAGATGGTTACCAAGTTAAGGCCTTCATAGCAAGTTGCCTCAAGGCGGAGGTAAAGCATGGGCCAATCTGGGTCCAAACCATTGTCCCCAGTGATAGACACTACATAGAGTTATGAGAGGTTGTCATCTGTGACAAGTTCCTTCCCAGGCTTGTACTTGATGTGCAACTGGTAAGGGGATAGACGCTCAACCCATCCTGCTTGGCGGCGTGTCAAGTGGGACTGCGTGTTAAAGTACTGAAGTGACTTGTGGTCTGTCAGAACGCGGGGTGAGAAGGTAGCACCTTCCAGGTAACAAAACTATTTCTCAAAGCAGTGCACAATTGCTGCTAATTCTTTATCATTAATGGGATAATGTTGTTCCAAGTTGGTAAGTTCCTGGATTCATATGCCACAGGGAGGAAGATGCTATCCTCAGTTTCTACCCTTAGCATACCCCCTATGGCCCTTTCAGAGGCATTGGTCCTGAGTTTGTACTGACAGTTTTGATTGGGAAAATGCAGTACTGGTGCTGTTGTGAGTCTTTGCTTCAACATCTTGAAGGCTTGATCTCTGATGGGGGTCCAATGGAAGCGTTGTTTGGTGTTGAGGAGCTCAGTGAGAAGTGCATTAATTTCCCTGCAATTGGGAATGAACTTGTGCACATAGGCAACCATGCCTAAGAATGTCTGCACCTGGCCCACATCAGTGGGGGGCAGCATGCTGGTGATTGCCTTGATTTTGGCAGGGTCAGGCTTTATCCCTTGGGCAGAGATGGTGTGCCCAAGGAATAACATCTCTGACTTGAGGAACTCCCATTTGGAGGGTTTAGCTTTTAGCTGGTTTTTCCAAAGGGTGTCAAGGACAGCACGGAGGTGTTAGAGGTGCATGATTTGATCTTGACTGAAGACAATTATGTTGTCAAGGTACACAACCACACATTTTCAATCATTTCCTCAAATGCTTTGATTACCAACATGGCAAAGGTGGAAGGAGCGTTGGTCATTCTGAAGTCCATGACCATACACTCAAACAACCTGTAACGTGTGTGGAAGGCAGTTTTTGCCTCATCCCCTGGTGCAATGCGGGCCTGGTTGTACCCTGCAGTGAGATCAATCTTGCTAAAGAACTTCACACCTGCAAGTTTATCAAACAGGTTGTCAATCAGCGACATGGGGTACTTATTCTTAACAGTCACCTCATTTAGGGCGCAGTAGTCTTTGACCAGGCAAAGGGACCTGTCCTTCTTGGCTACAAAGAAGACAGCTGCCCCATATGGAGAGAGCAAGGGGCAAATGAAGCCCTTATCAAGCGCGGCCACAAGGTGCTGGAAGAGGGTCTCATCTTCCTTTGGTGTAAGACAATATAATGGTTGTGCTTTAGGTAACTTACCTTGGAGATGTACAGTGTGCTGGATCTCCTGGGGAGGAGGTAGTTTTTCCAGTGCTTCACTGAAGACGTCTTTGTACTCCCTGAGGAGGGCAACAAGTGCTGGGGGGTGAAGTGGCCAAGGGAAGAATTGCAGATGGTTCAGTGCAGATAAATTTGACTGAACATTGGTTGTAGTCTAGTTTCCCCCCCCTTGAAGTTGTATTAGCCTGTCTCTGTTATCCTAACAAACACAGTATTGTGGAGTAACTTGCTCATTTCCACGGGGTAGATCTGAAAGCCCACCCCATTTCTATCAAGGGTGATAACAGATGTATCCCAGTTGATTTAGGGACAGTTGTGCCAAAGCCAGTCAAGGCCATCAATGACATTGTGGCTGAGCCCTATCATAATTGGCCCTGAGAGCTTAACCTGGATGTTTCCCATCCTCATAGAGAAGGATACTGTATCATGGATAATTGCAACTCTACAGGAGTCAGCTACTTGTACTGCCTTGAACCTTCTAGGCACTCATTCTAGTTGTTGGGAGTCAGCAAACGCCTGGTCCACCATAGTGTGGTTGGCCCCAGTATCTACCAGTAATTTGTGGGTGTTCCCACAGAAACAGAAGGGATAGGCTAAGCGGGTTTAATTTATTTTAGGAGCAACTTGCTTGTAGTACGGGGTTGTCACTGTGGACTTGAAAGACGTCCAGGGTTTTGACTTCATGGATGTTGTAGTTGCAGGGGTTCTTGGTAAGCAGGGATTGAGAGGAAGGATCAGGGGGTTGTAGGGCCTCTTTTTGCTACAATCTCCAGGCTTTTCCCTGATCCTCAATCTGCGCTAGCTAGAGCTCCCCCCTTGCGGGGGCGTTTAGTCCCATTATCCTGCTGACGGGGCTGGTGGCAGCCCCCTTAACTTTGGCCATTGCCAGGTGTTGCACAAAGTTGGGGTGGAACGTCACTGGTACAGCAGAAGCCCATTTAAGCCTGGTTTTTAGCCTCCACAATGGCCTTGTAGCAGTCATCAATGGAGGTGCAGTGACCTACAGGGACCCACTTACATATATGGAGTTTTAACCCATTAATGATGAGGGTGAGTAGCATTACATTTCTGTCAGTCACAGCTTTGGGGGTGGCAGCAAGATCTTGTTGCCAGGCAGCAAGGTACTCAGGAACAGACCCAGTCTGTTTGATTGCTAGAAGAGGAGTTCCTACTACAATGGGGGAGAAGGTTTTGCTGTAGTGGGACTTTGTGGCGTCTTGGAATGCCGCCCAGGTAGCGTTGGGTTCCTGACTGGCCCAGTTGATGAACCACACAGAGGCAGGCCCTGTGAGGCAGTCAGACGCAGTGGCAACCCACATGGGCTTGGGAACCTAGAAAATACAAAGACAGGTTTTGGTAGATTGGAGCCAACTGACAATGTTGGCCCCTTTGACGCCACCTGCAAAGGATTCTAGCTGAAGGTTGAGCATGTGTTGTGACAGGTCTGACTGGGGAGGGGTGACGCTGGCGTCACGCTACCTGAGGCGGAGCCAATATACACACTTGTGAGGACTAGCTGATCTTGATAGATAGCATACCTATTGGGGATGTCCCCCTTGGGGATTAGCAGGAAAGTTTCTTGTTGGGGAGTAGCCATACAGCCCGTACTCTGTCCTTTCTTAGGGGGGATTTTGTTTTAGGTAGGCTGTCAACCTACTGCTGCTACCACTGTTGCAACTGAACCAATGGGGATTTGGTATTTGGGATTGGGGAAGACAACAGTCTAATAGAAAGGACAAGAATGAATAGAATAAGGTATTGTTTATTGTAGAATATTGTGATTAATATTTCATATGGGGAAAGCCACAAGGCCACAAGGGGGTGGCATAGTGAGAAGTTCCATTTAAGGTTCAAAGCCAAGGAATAACTTGTGCAGGGATCAGCAGGTCAAATTGGTAGCACTCCTAATTAGGATGAAGTACCTGCCATTTTATATTGCCACTAGAATGGTCTAATTTGTTAGATACGTCAAGGGGCAACTTATCAAGCACCCCCTGTTATTGTAAGATACGTTAGCAGGCAAGTCTGGAAACTTGGTTGCAACAATTTTATTGAGGATTTGTTGGCTTTGGCAAGTACAGGCAGCAGGCAGATTTTCAGGGAATAAAATAGGATGGAAAACTTACCTGTGCTACCAATGTTGTAACTGTGCTGTTTTAGCAGAGTTACAAGGGGGAAATGTTTAGAAACTAGATAATATTCTTTATTGAGAGATAGTGATTATATAGTTAATGGGAGTCATGGATAACAAGAACATGATTGTGTAGATCACAAAGTGGGATGGTGAAGGGGGTGGCTTGATCCTGGTAATGATTTTAGCGCTAAAACAAGGCATCCACCATAAGGTATCATTATTTGTTCATGTTGTTGGATTTGCAAACTTGAGTTGACCTCCTAGTCTGGCTTTGAGTGACTTGATAATCAGATTGTGGTTCACAACCCTGCTTACTTGGAACCTTGCTGGTTGGTTGAGCCTGCTGTTTTGACAATATAACACCAAATACAAGACAAAAGGGAAAGACCCCTCCACACATCAACTAACCCATTATACATTAGTAATGAATGAAAAGCATTTCCACATATCAAATGACAAAGTCTACCTCATCATTAAAAATAAACATGTTCCTTACATCCCACTTGCACAAAGAGTTGACACTATACTGAGGCATCACTGCCTACTAGGACATACAAAGGCTTACAAACTATACCCTACTCTAAAAGAGATAGTATGCTTACCCAATATTAAACAAGACATAGTTGACGTTTTGAAAAACTGCACAGTTTGTGAAAAATACACCAGCACCAAAGCTGCACAACCCACAGTTAATCCAGTACCAGACCCTGAACCATTCAAGGTTTGGGGACTGGACGTGATGGGACCCTTCCCAGAAGCAAAAACTAAACAACACTTTCTAATTGTAGAAATTGACTTTGCTACACACTGGCCAATCTGCTGGGCAACGCATAACCACAAAGCAGAAACAATAAATTGCTTCATCAACAAGGTAATAATAGCCAACTACAGAACTCCTGACTACATCATAAAAGATGGAGCCACAGAGCTATCAGGTCACGTAGTAAACAACAATTTGAAATCCAAAAACATCAAACACTCTAAAACCTCGCCCTAAAGGCCACAGGCCAACAGCAGAGTGGATAGCCTAAACGGCAGCCTCATCAAAACCCTAGAAAAAATAATGGATGGCAAAGCCAAAGACACATGGCCACTATACGTGAAGCATGCATTATTAGTATTTTGGGTACACATCAATCAAGGGACAGGCTACTCACTGTTTGAACTAACATACAGATACAAACCAGAGATAGTTACCCACAATAACCAACCATATGTGAAGATCCCCCTGGGAAAACCTCCCACAGTAGAACAAGCATCATATCTACATCACATACACCTCAAAGCTAAAATAGCAGAAACCAACAGGCTCAAAGTACAAAAGAAAACCTCTACAGAGGAACCACTTCCAATCAACTCCCCTGTCTGGGTCCTAGTGTCATGAATGACATTTCTACCAAAATAAGTAAAAAAATCCAATTAGAAGAATCAAACTCAGGACCTGATTCTGATGGTTGTGAAGATCCTGCAAATCCTTGAGTTGTCTGCCCGTGTTTTTTTTGGCTAGCCAATGAAAGAGCTGGAACAAGTTGTGATTTAAACTTGGATAATCATCAAAATTTGCAAGTCTGCCAGGCCACAGATTTGCAAAGTATGGAGGAACTTCATAAGATAGTGATTAATCCGGGCCAGTCTAGATTGCTAGAAGCACTGGATCAACATGCTGTCACTCCTATATTGACTGATGGGTCATCTGGGGAGTAATTTACTGCTAAGCTTGATAAATTGAAGTCTCAAGGAAACTCAGATGATAGGTTAGATAACCAGGCTGCCTGACCACATGATCTCTGGGCCTCTGGTGACCTTGGAGTGACTCCTGGAGAGGTTCGGACCATGGGACCAGGGTTGACCTGGCTTGGGGATTCTGAGGTTCATTTGGTCCAGGATAACAGGATCATCAGTGATAATGATAAGGCTATGAGGATATTATTGTTGGGCTGTCAGATGAAGGTCATTCCAGCAGAAGAAATGACAGGCCAAAGGATCCAGTATGAGGCCCAAGCTCTCAGGCCAAAAGAAACTGAGAAACTTAGCAATCAGGTGATGGGTTAGATTCCAAACTTAGCATTTGAAATGGTATTTAAACTTCATAAAGTCTTGATAAAATGGTATTGCCATTCTGAAATAAATAAGATTATGGGACCTTGGTTCTACCATTTTATTCCCTATTTAGTCTTGGCTGTTTTCCATTTTACTACTGTTCTAACAGAAAATCTTGGGCAGACAACCTGTGTTCCTAAGGAAGCCCCCAAAACCCAGCCCATGTTTTCTCATTCACCTGGAGCACCCTTTGGCCTGCTATATTTCTCTAACTACCCCCATAATCCAGATTACAAGGCGTTTACCTTGGAAAATATCCTCTGATTTAATTGATTGGCCTAAAAGAGAACTCCACAAACAGCTTTTAACAAGGGATCCTGTTAAAATCATCCAGCTGCCATATTCTGTGAGAAGTATAACTATTTTCCTTCCTATCAGACAGATATGGAAGCACCCCTGACTCCCAAACCCAACTGTCTACCTCCCACCCCAGATATGTCTCTTCTCACAGCCAGTCAATATACAGATATAGCCTACATTAGCTTGGCTGGGTTAGTTGACACCCTGGTACCTATCACCAGACCCTGGGCCTTGGTTGGCCAATTGGCATCTTATCTCATCAAGATAGCACCCCTCTTATGGTGGGCTCTTCCCTCCTCTCAACAGAGCAAGTTGGCATCAGAGGCCAATGGAACCCCCACTGGATGTGGTATCCTGACACTGGGCTACATGGACAGGCATTATGTTTTCATTATTGGATCAAGGCATGACAGAGGGTGTCTAGAAGCAATCCTTGTTCTGATAGCGTGTTGAAGGCAGGGACCGGCATAACCATGTTTTGGTAAATAATGTGTTCTTCTGATATATTAGTTCCTGGTGTGTAGGGCGTTCAATCTAAGGAGAGCCTGGACACAATTTTTTGTATATTTGTTAACTGTGGCAGGTACAAGCAACATGAGAATTTTTTGAAAAAAATATAGGATAGAGAACCTACCTGTTCTATCAATGTTATAACTGTGCTGTATTAGAAGAGTTACACAATAAAAATGGTTAAAAAATAGATGATTATCTTTATTAAGATATGAGAATTATATAGTTGGGATAAATCATTATAGAAGAAACAATATTGGGACAATCAATCAGTTTGATTGGGCAGCAGGTGGTGTGATCTTTTTAATGAGTGAAGTACCAAATTAAGCTATTCACCAAGATGAGATTATCACTGGTTCTTGTTGCTGGATTTAGTAATTTGAGTTGAATTTTCATTTGGCTAAGAGTCATGGGAGAGTTAGTTTAGGGTTCACAAAACCTCATGTGCAAAACCTTGCTGGGTTGTTGACCCCACAGCTTTGACACTACTGTAATCTTCCTTTGTGTCATGAATGACATTTCTTCCAAAATAAGTAGAAACCCTAAATTAGAAGAATCAAACTTGGGACCTGTTTCTGATGGTTGTGAGAATCCTACAGACCCATGGGCTGTCCGCCTGTGTTTTTTGCAGCTATCTAATGAAAGATCTGGAAAAAAGTTGCAATTTAAACCTGGATAATCAGCAAAATTTTCAGGTCCTCCAGGCCACAGATTTGCAAAGTATGGAGGAATGTCATAGGACAGTGATTAATCCGGGCCAGTCTAGATTGCTAGAAGAACGGAATCAACATGACACCACTCCTATATTTACTGATGGGTCATCTGGAGAGGGATTTACTGTTCAGTTTGATAAGTTGAAGTCTCAAGTAAACTTGGATGATAGGTTAAAAATCCAAGTTGCCATGCCACATGATCTCTGGGCCTCTGGTGACCTTGGAGTGACTCCCAAAGATGTTCAGACCATGGGACCAGGGTTGACCCAGCTTGGGGTTTCTGAGGGTCATTTAGTCCAGGATAACAGGATCATTGGTGACAATGATAAGGCTATGAGGATATTATTGTTGGGCTGTCAGATGGAGGTCATTCCAGCAGAAGAAATGACATGCCAAAGGATCCAGGATGGGGCCAGAGCTCTCAAGCCAGAAGAAACTGAGAAACTTAGCAATCAGGTGATGGGCTAGATTCTGAACTTAGCATTTGAAATGGTATTTAAACTCCATGAAGTCTTTACAATTGGTATTGCCATTTTTAAATAAAAATAAGATTATGGGACCTTGGTTCTACTATTTTATTTATTTAGTCTTGGTTGTTTCCCATTTTACTACTGTTCCAACAGAAAATCTTGGGCTGGCGGCCTGCATTCCAGAGGAAGCCCCCAAAACCTGGCCCATGTTTTGTTATCCTCCTGGTGCTCCCTTTGGTACACTACATTTCTCTGACTATCCGCTTAAGCCAGAGTGCAGGGAGCTTACCAGGAAGAAAACCCCCCGCGCAGACCACCTGGTCCACCAGATAGCCCCACAAACAGTCTTTCACAAAGATACTTGGTGCAAGTAACCAGCCTCCAAAATCCATGTGAAGTACAACTATTTGCCTGCCTACCAGACAGATACAGTACTTTTAAAAGCTATGACAACAAGCAAAAATACTTTGAATTTAAATGAGAAACTCAGATGTAAACAAAAACAAAAATAAATAAATCTATTGTAAATTAATATAAATTTATTAGCTTTAATTTTATTTACATCTGAGTTATTCTTGTTTAAATTCAAAGTATTTTTGCTTGTTGCCATAGCTTCTAAAACTACTGTATGGAAACACCCCTGACACCCAAACCTGACTGCCTACAACCTACCCTAGGTCTGACTCCTCCCACAGCCAACCAATATTCAGGCATTGCTTACATTACCTTGACTGGTTTAGTTGACACTATAGTTCCAGCTGCTAGACCCTGGGCTTTAGTAGGCCAATCAGCATCTTATCTCATCAAGTTAGCACCCCTCCTATGGTGGGCTCTACCCTCCTCCTAACAGAGCAAGTTATTAGCCAAGGCTAACAGGCCTTACCCTGGGACGCAGTATCCTGACACTTGGGTTGAGATTTGACACTCTGGAACTAAGTATATTGCATCACCAGAATTTACATAAGCATAGTTAAATTCAAAGACAGCTGAAGCCATTTTGTTTGTTTTCTCTATCAGCTCTACCACAAACCAGATCATTTATTTGGATATTTGAGGATTTGGTTATAAAATTAAATCAGTTTGTCTATTAACACCCCAGGTTTCTGTTAACCAAGTGTATATTTTGCACCAGCATTTGGGTTTTGTTTTAGGCTGAGCTCATCTTTTAGTTTTTTTGCCACCCATCATGTGTAGACTCTCAGGGTGCCAGACTACAGGTGAATGAGACAGTTGGAATTGGACCTATCACCCTGAGTTGCTGTGCTAAGCAGAGATTGCTCCCAAATAGTGTGTTTGTTGAGGCCTTGGTACAATATCACAAAGAACTCTATCATATGTAGATTGTGCTTACCTCAAACAGCTTGATTGCTTTTCAACTCTTTGATTATTGTAGTAAGACAGAACTATCACTTATCTAGCATGTGAAAAAAGGACGGCTTGCAGAGACCAACTGCTAGAAAACCTAATCCCTGCTTTACTTTGACACTTTTGGTTATTATATTGCCTTTGCTCCTGAGAGACCCAATCTTTACCATCACCTTTTTACTGGGCACACAAAAGCCACACTTGCATCTTTACTGACTTTAAACCCCACTTTTTTGCTGTTCTTTGTACTAGTAAGGTATTAGAAAAAAATAAAAAGTAAAGGTCCTCAAGAAGACAAAAGTTTATTACTGCCTCTACAAGCTGGTTCCATCTTAATCAAGATGTCTTGATTTAGTTCATCTTAACAGCTCTTAAAACTAGTGTATAGATATACAGTAGTTTTAAAAGCTATGGCAACAAGTGAAAATACTTTGGATTTAAATGAAAAAACTCAGATGTAAACAAAATTAAAAGTAGTATATTTATATTGATTTACAATAGATTTATTTATTTTTAATTTTGTTTACATCTGAGTTTTTTTCATTTAAATCCAAAGTATTTTCACTTGTTGTCATAGCTTTTAAAATTACTGTATCAATCTAAAAACTATAATTTTTAATATTAGAGTGTATATACAGTTTTAGAGTTTTTATTTTTATTAAGAAGTTCCTTTTATTAAAATTTAAAAATAAGGATTCAATTTAAATTTGTAGTGTTCTTAAAATATCTAGTAAAAATAATTATATCTGTTACTTTTGAAGAGATCCAAGATAATAAGCAGTATCAATAAATACCTAATAGTTATTTTAAATTTTTTCTATTTCTTCACATTATTTTAACAGATATTCTGTTTTCAGATGCAATGAACCTTTTAAAGCCAAATGTGGTATTTAATCAATACAATTGGGTCATTATATTAGGGATTAGGCTGTTTTCTAATACACATGCTGCTCAAGTTGCAGCATAACACAGTTTGATTTTGAAAAAATCAAATTACAAATGTTTATATTTAAAACAGTAATAACTCAACAAAAATTTAATTTTTTCCACACTGTAAACTATCAAAATAAAGCTAAGAATATTATCTTTCTATTGGTTTTAAAAAAAATATGTATACTATATTGATTATTGAAGCAAAAGCAAAAGCAATTTAAAAGAGCATATGCCATATTTTATTATATTATTTTGATAATGAAATAAAATAGATTGCTTTAAGCTAAAAAAAGTTATTTTTTATTTCATATATACTTTTTATTTAAATAAATGAAGATAAGATCAAGAGCATTATTTCTGCATTTTATTTTGTTTAAAAAGCTCAACTATTTAGGATTTTATGGTAGTTTGAAGTTAGGATGTTAATTTATTTGCTGTTTAGGTGAATTTTGAGGTTCAAGTGAGCTGTAAACCTCAAATTAAGCATTTTTAAATATAATTCTTTAATAATTTATCATTTTAAAAATATGCAGAAGAGTTATAATTAAGTTAATACAGTAGTTTTAAAAGCTATGGCAATAACCAAAAATACCTCATATTTAAACAAAATGATTTCAGATTTAAACAAAATCCAAGTTGCGCAAGATTCAGGATTCAATTAATTTATTAAATTTCAGTTAATAAATGGACTGTCAAACAAAAAGCAAAATTTCACTAGCCCATTATACAAAATTGTATCAAACATCAAGCGGTGTAGTTCAAACCACAAACAAAATGAACTGATGCAAGAAGTGAAATGGATGAATGCTGTTCTGGAATATATTATAATTCAATCAGGATTAATGTAAGGCACCAACAGAAGGACTAACATGAACCAAAACTAGAGCAATATAGAAGCAAGATTACACAAGCACAAAATGAACTCACACAAGTGGTGTAGTGTGAGCAGCCTAAAATAGAAATATAACAGTTTTACAGCCAATCAACAGCTATCCAATTTAGGAACAGAGGCATTTTATCCATTTTCATGGCTCCAGATTTTTATGGAATAGTTTTGAGAACCTTCTAAATATGGACTCAAGATTACAATAAAAATAAATCATTAAATTTTAAAATTTCTACTTTTAGTGATTTTATCCTAGGTTTTTTACAATGGTTTTTACAAGCAATATCTTTGACAGCGCCAGCAGCCAAGCCAGTAGTAGCCAGACCAGCTTCAATGAAGGCAAGGCTCAGAACATGGAGGCACCTGTTTACACCCAAGCTTTGAGGTGGGTAACAAGGAAGCTGACCTGTACCTGACCCCCAACCCCTATGGCTTTGACTTGTTTGAGAGTCACTTAGAGTCTAGCTCTGCCCCTGCTCTTGTACCCACCCCCACACAAGCTGCCCACCAACCAACCAATCAGGATGACAACCTTGATTTGGAACAACTTCCTGCCACCAGCCAACCTGCCCCCCCTACAGCCAATCAGGCTTCAGCTCCCCTGGCCCAGCACCCCAAGCAACAAATCATCACCGCCCAAATTCTTCAGGAAATTGTGGCACTGAATCTACAGAGTCTGTCCTGGGAACAGATTGCTGCCCAGTTGCAATTTACCTGAGCTACTGTCATTCAGGAATTCAACAACCTGATGAACAGGGGGAATCTGATTGGGACGGCCAAGAATCCCAAGAAAGCCCCCAAGTCACAAATATCTGAGGTGTACCCAATAATGGTTGACCTCCTCCAGCTTGACCCCAAGCTTCCCCTAACCCAGGTCTGCAAACAGCTTGTGCACCATAACATATGGGTATCTGAGCGCATGGTGCAGCTCTGGATGTATGGGTAAGTGTCTTCCATACAGGTTCTTACCTATTTTGCTGGTAACTAATGTGATGGCGCTGAGGATTCCCCATATGACACTGCCATTGAATCAACCCTGGTCCAATGCCTGACTAGTCTAACTTATGATGACATGTTCATCTCCTACTACAAGCTATCAATAGCTTTTGATGATTTTGACAAGCAAGGAAAAGCCGCCACCAAGAATAGAAGGAAGAAGGTCAAGAAGGGGACGTTCATTGGTGCATTTCTGGCTGTTCCAGCCAAGGTTTTTGTCTACTATTGGACAAACCCAGATTTCATCAATGGATACTCATACAGCCATATCCTTGGTGGATTACTTGACTCCTGGGATGGCTTGAATTCCAAGTACCGTGTTTTCTTGAGCCACCAGATGGAGGGTAGCTCCACCGCCCTTGAGACCATCCAGGGACGCAGGCACCAGGCCTCAGTCTACCCCGCTGGTCATGCAGAAGTCCATCTGGCTAAGTTGTCTTCTTCAACATGGGATCCACATTACAGGAGCGCCACCCTCAGGCTTTCAACAACCTCTATCTTGGGGTCCTTGACCACAATTTTCTCTTTGGCCGCCAGATGATGGCTGACTTGTTTGTGCAAATGGTTTTCCATGTGAACATGGGCAACCAATCACGTAAGGATAAGTGCCTTCCACCTTGGACCACTGCCACTTACCAGCCCATCCAGCCAATGAGAAATACAAAGAGCGTTATATGGTAGCCATCATACGTAATCCTCCTACCCCTACCCCCACCACCACCCCCCACTTTCCAGCCCAATCCACCCAATCCCAGACCCCCCAGGCCAGCACTGCCTCTACGTCTTCCTTCCTGTGTTATTCTGCCTCCTAGGCATCACTCTCCCCCACCCCAATAAACCCCTGTCACCAAACATTTTTTATTTATATTATCTTTTTTTGAATTTCAATTGTTCATGTTCTCTTTGTTTATAGTTGGTTTTATTCTTTATGTTCAGCTTATTTCTATAAAATCATATATTTACTATGTGTATCTAGATCAAAACACGGTTATTTTTAGCACTTAAACATAGCCCCTTGTGAAAATATTAACAACAATTTGGTGATCAGCTAAATTTGAATTAGAAAATTATAGTGTTAACTGTTTTTAGATAAAGTTGTTACTGATCCAAATTCAAAACCTTAATGCTAAACTTTAAGCCAGTCAGGAGTCAAGTGATAAAGTGATTGTTGTGACATAAAGGGACATTCAATAATTCTTTGGTGCATGTGCGCTAATTAATATGATTGGCTGAATGTTTTGCCATTGTACGCTATTGCTGCTGTGGCAAGTTGTTGATGGACTAGTGCCCAATCAGCTACTGGGTTAGCACTAGTCCATCAATAACTTGCCACAGCAGCAATGGCGTACAATGTCAAAACATCCAGCCAATCATATTAATTAGTGCACATGCACCAAAGAATTATTGAATGACCCTTTATATCACAACAATCACTTTATCACTTGGCTCCTGATTAGCTTAAAGTTTATCATTAAGGTTTTGAATTTGGATCAGTAACAACTTTATCTAAAAACAGTTAACACTATAATTTTCTAATTCAAATTTAGCTGATCACCAAATTGTTGTTAATATTTTCACAAAGGGCTATTTCAAGCGCCAAAAATAATTTGGTAATCAAGGAAAAAATGCCAACACAAAGCAAACAACACATATTGAGATGAGCGTAAAACATATACAAAATGGGTAAAAAGATGGGATAATGTAGTAGATGGGAAAACAAAAAGGAATAAACAAAGAGGCAACATTATCAAAACAATACAGAATTTATTGGGGAGAAAGCTATAAAAACATATGAAAAGGTTAGTAAAAATCCATGAAAGAATTAAAGTAGCTTCTGAAGGATCTCAACTTGGCAATTGCCAAAATCAAGGACATTGACTGCAAGGTCAAAGCCAAAGTTAAGTCCACTGTCCTCACTGGGGACAAAATTGACAAGGTGTCTGCAAAGGCACTAATGTCAAAAATGCCAGACACCCCAGAGAAGACCATCAAGCATCTTCTCAACATTCAGAAGACAGTGGTGGAGGGCCTGCAATTTAAGGCATACAATCTTTCTGCACTATCTGTCTGAGTTGATGACCTGGAGATGTATGAACATCTCAAACCCGCCAAGCGTGCCAGGGCAGAGGATACTGAATTGCCAGTGCAATCAATTGCGCCAAGAATGGCCAAGCTGGCCAAGGAAGAAACACAAGAAGATAGCCTAAAAAACAAAATTAATAAATTATCAAAAAACTTACCTTTTTTCTTTAAAACGTAGGCGGCAAACTCTGCCAAGTTCTGGTCCCCTTTGTCCTGGCCACCTTTTATGCAAATTATGCCACTCATGTGGCCAAGCAATTGTATCTGTCCTCCCCTGTTGTGCAGGAGCTGGAGGACTGTATCCACATGTCCTTTCCTATGTCCAGGGAGGTATTGGCTGGGCTGACGCATGGAGAGGGGGCATCTGAGTGGTCAGTTACTGCCTACAAGGATGCTCAACTAGTCTGCCTGAACTTGGTTAACCTCAGTGGAGTTTACTGTGTAAACTCCATTGAGCTTGTTTGGGACGTCCTGGTGACGCTCCCATTCAAGAATGTACCAGAGATGGGCCAGGCTCATGAGGCTGCTTGCTTCTGCTTCCTGTTGGAGCACACCCTGTCTTACCTGCTGGACAACTTTGGGTGTGTGGTGGGCAAATTGGCTGTTGCAGACGCAATAGCCGTCAAGAAGAAAAAATCCTCCTTGCCAACTTTGGGTTGGCCTGGAGTGCCAACAAGACAGCGGTCCCTGCAGCCATGGAGCTGACCGTTTCAAAGACCAGGCACAACAAGAAGATCTGTGCAGTCTATAATAAATTGTGTGAGTTCACAGAAGCCTTTGCTGGTCAAAGGCTTCATCTGGTTGTTTAACTGGGGTTCCTATTCTACTTTGGGGTGGGTGCATCTGTAGAGGACCTGGACAAGGTCCTTCTGGGAATTGACAAGGCCCAGCTTGCACTTGACAGGAAGAAGGTCCCCCCTGGATATGACTTGGTGGACCATGTAATCCAAGACGCCCTGGTCCTGGCAGGGATTTACAGGTTTTCAGCCCTGCCCAAAAAGCTGCTCCTCAGTTTGCACCTTACCCTACTCCCCTTCACCAGCAGGAGGGAGTTTTTTAATAAGGGTGTATCCACTGTCCACGGTGTGGCAGTGGAGGTTGTGCGCCACCTCCATTGCGGGGTGGGTACATACCAAAGAACCCACTACAGGCACATACAATAAAAATATGATTCTGATAAATTTTATTACAATTTATATTATTTTTATTATAATAAATTTTTATAATTTTTATTTCAGCAAACCAGTTTTGCAAAATATATTGCAGAAACAGTTTTCATAAAAGCATAAAATTATATGTTAATAAAATAAATTCTAACTTTCTACATTTTATGTTTAATTTTTTAAAACTATTTTTATATTTATTTGAAAAAAGTGATTTAAATATTTTTGCATAATCCAGTATTGAGCGTTTGGGATTACCTCAGATGGCATAATAAAATAAATAAATTGCTTACATCTATTGATGGATCTTCTGAATGTGATTGCAGGCATGGAAACATCTAAATATAAAATGATAATTAATAAATCTTGAATAGTAAATAAGAGAATATAAAAAAATTGGACACGCTAAGCCTTTAATTGATTGGCTGTTTGGCTAGGCATGTGGGGATGAACAAATCAGTGTGGCCATAGAATTTGGCCATGGTATCAGCTGGGAGGGTGTGGATCCCGGCCTGCAGCAAATTAAAGAGGTCCTCAGTCCCAGTTGAGGTTCCTTGCTTGACAACTTGCTTGAGCCACCCAAAGACTTCCACAATGGGATTTAGGAAGGGCAAATAGGCTGGGAGGAAGAGAAGGTGTAAATTTGCCGTGGCCAATTGCTGGGGGCCCACAGCAATGCTGGTGTCAATTAATGGAAATTCTTCAAGAATGTCAGCCACTTTGTGGAGACCAACGTTGTCCAACACAATGACATTGGTGAAGCCTGGGCTTGTGTGCCTTAGGTGCTCCTGGACCAATTAGAGAAATTATAGAAAGGTCCTGCTGTTATGCAAACCCAATATCATTTGGTAGAGCTCAACCCCCTTTAGACCAAGGAGAGCCACCATTGAGTAGGCTGTGGCGCAGACTGCAGCACGCCAAGCCATCCTGTCATTGGAGCCTTTGGGGACATAGCTATACCCATTGCGCATTGACAAGGCAAATGCCAATTTGTCAATATAATAAAATTTGACTGTCCCCTTGGCTTTGAGGGCAGTGTACGCCTCTGCATAGTTTTTCCAGAAGTCAATGTTGGCTGGGCTGTTTCTGTTGTAGGGGGATACCCCAAGCTTTTTCCAAGAAAATTGCATTCCTTTCACCAGATGGTAGTAAAAGGAAATTGAGGCCTCAATCCCAAAAGTAGATTTAACCATGGCCTGTATATTTGCCAGTTCAAGATGGCAGTCCCAGGTGATCCACTGGCAGATTGCCCATTTGTTCTCCTTGGTGAGCATGGTAGAAACACGCAAGGATTTCTCTGCGGCAAGGACACAACCAGTATTGATGAATTTTTGGAAGGTCTTGCTGGCGTACTTGGGATCCACTCCAAAAAGGGCCGCAGCCACCTTGTAATCACCCAATTCCTGTATTAGCTTAAGCAGGATGATGTGTTTGATGTCAGAGATGCACTTCTGGGCGGGATTTTTAGCAATGGGGATTGACTTGCTGGCATTGGGCACAACACAGGGCATAGGTACCTTGGTATAGAAAGCTGCAACCTTTTTTAACACCAGCTGTCCCTCATTGGTTTGATAGAACTTGGGCTCCTTGTCATCCTCCTGATTGGCATCACTGACGTAGGGCTTATAGCTAGTATCAAGTACAGGCTTCACCTTCTCCAGCATAGCTGACGGTACTGACTCTTGCCGGTACACAAAGTCAAACACATGTGAAGTAAGTTGTACCTCCTTGTTTATAACTTTCTTTGTAGTAGTGACTTTGGTGGGCTTCCGGGTCAGCTTTGGGACCCAAGGGTTTATGCTCTGCACCCTAGCAGCTTGTGCTCCTTGAACCGGCTGTGTCAGTGCAGCTTCACTATGGAGCTCTCCTCTCCCATCTCCTCCTTGAGTAGGCACTTGGGTTGCACTAACTCTATTCTTTGACCCCAGGGGCAACTGCAACTGCAGCGCACAACAGGTGCATTGGTACTTGGTTGCTGTGTTCCTTCCATTTTAAAATTTAATAGAAGATTAAATAAATTTCAATTAAGTTACTCCATAATTTTAATTTTTGCTTTTATCTGAATATGGATATTTAATTAGAGTTTTTCCCATCCAATATCCTGATTATGGATTTTTTATTTCTTAATTAGCTGTTTCTGATTTTACAACGCCCATTTTTGAATACCTGAAATAATTTCCACCCATTTCCCTAGATTTTACTGCCAAATTCAAACACCCAACACAATATTTTTAAAATTTATGCTTCAGATCTTGTGTCTTATTTTAGATACCTTGGTATCATTCATGATTACAATCCATTGTACACATTGTGTGAGTGGTTTTGTTTACATAGTGAGTTGCTATTGTGTTTTGTTTTTGGTTTGTGTTTTGACACATCTTGCTTGGGTGTATTTTGTCACCAAATCACATAGTAAACATATGTACACCAAAAGTCAACTCACACCATTTTGTTTTTGAATCAATGTATTTTGAATGGTTTTGCTTTGTGTGTGAGCCTTTTGTTGCTGTGTTGACTCATTTTGCCCATTAACGCCAATAAACCCTGTTAGCAGAGTGTATATTTTAACCTGAGAGTTGGATTTTGTTTAAATATGAAATCATTTAGTTTAACTATGTGGTATCTTTGGTTGTCACCATAGCTTTTAAAACTATTATACATCATTTTTATTGATTTGCATAGATTACAAAGAGGATATGATGTAATTTGATGCTTAGCTGATACACATATATCACTTGTGCATGAAAACTGGGGATTTCATTTATTTTATAAATATAAATTTAAGTTGAAATTTTAATAAAAGCTATCACATCATTTCTTTCAGAATAGTGTCATAAGGCTTGGTATATAAGAGCCAAAGCACCACCTAAGATTTACTTCAAACCATCTTCACAAAAAGATATCATCCCTCCAACTAGCACTCTTTTGCAAGACATCTCTACAAAGCATCTCTTTATCATCAATCATAAATCCAATATTATGGAATCTGTTAACTTTACCTCTGCCATGCAGCCATTTTTCTCATTGGGAGCATCAACAAAAAGAGAAAGAATCACTATGCTAAAGAAAGCATTCCTCTTTGTTTCTGGAGGCAATCTTAATTCCTTCATCAATCACTTCCTCACTCAAACTGAGTTTGAAAAAACAGAGTTCATTCCTTTGATTCAAAATCAGAAACTAAATGGGATAATTGATGGCTTAAAGGATCTTCTGAAATCTGCTCCTCAAAAGCATCTCCCAGCCTTGAGATCTCTGGTTACTTCCAGTTACTCTTTAAAAGAGCTTACTGATATGGGATTTAATATAACCAAAAGTGAGTTTGAATACTCAAGAAAAATAAATAAAAAATAAAAATGTAAGCTTAAATAAAAAGCCAAAAAAATAATAACTATTCATTAAAAGAAGAAAACATCAAAAAATAATTAAAAACCTGCTGGGAAATTCTTTTGAAACAAGACAGTTTACAAAAAAAGCACCAGAAAAAATTTATAAAGACATTGAAAAAGAAATGAATGAATATTCAACTGAAATAAAATATTCTCTATTAAAAACAAAAAAAGAAATATATGAAAATATGAAAATAAAAAAAGAAATTTCAATATTACTTTCAACTTATTATAAATTAAAACAAAAAATATAATAAAGAGTAAAAAACAAACTGACATGTGTAATATTTGTAACTTAAAATCATCCTTAGAAAAAAGAAAAGAAGAGTGTGAAAGTAAAACTTATTATTGCCAGAATCTATAGACAGTGACTTAAAAGATATTAATCAGCACCAAGACTTTTATGCTCATCAAAATAGGGGATATAAGAAAGATATCAATGAATTAGATAATGAATCATGTACTGTAAATTCAGAACCTGAACATAAAAATGTGGGATTTTCAAATCCTTGGTCCAAATTTTGAATCACTTTTGCAGGCAACTCAGCTGAGTGAACATTAAAATATTAAATAAAATTAACCATTTAATTCAACTTTTTGGTTTATTTAAATTGGTAAATTTCAAATCCCTCAAGCAGATAACTCAACTAACTAAAAACAAAACTCAGCAAACAAATGTGGGATACATGATTCAAAAAGCGGGATTCTAATGTACAATTTGAGATTTCCTGTATGTCAAACAAATCATAGACATCATGTAAAAATTAACAAATCTGAAATTGCAGGATTTTCAAATCCAAGAACCAAGTTTCAAATCATAATTGCATTGAATTCAAAATAAATATAATTTATGAGCATCTCAAAAAGGATGTCAAAGGATCTAGAGTGGATTTGTGCTAATTATTTTAGGAATCATAGGCATTCTCAAAAATCACCCTATTCCAGTTTAGGATGGCTAAAATTTAGATCCTACTATTCACAAAATTAACATATTTAACAATAAAATTGACTAAAATATACATTCCTCTTCTTGAGTTTAATTTTTTCAATAAAAATTTATTATGTCTTCTTCAAACACCAACCAAGTCAACGAGCTATTCCCTGGCCTTGACAAAATCATGCAGAGCTACGCTGGGTCTCTTAACAGTGAAGCCTCTGTCTATGGCCACTCCCAACCCGCAGGCCCCTCTGCAAGCACCACCCAGGAGTGTGTTCTTTCTCCTGCAACTTCCAGCATGGCCCTGTTTGCCCATCATGCACAGGCAGCTGCCAACCCAAATCCTGTATCAACAATGGCATCTGGAACCAGCCATCTGATCCATGGGGTCACCCAGAGAGTCCCAAATCCCAAAACAGCCAATCAGATGGCACTGTCTGGTTCTCAAGGCAGACACACCCTGCCTCCAGCCAATCAACCTGCAAGACGCAGAAGAAAGTTAACTATCCTGGAGATTGTTCTCAAAATGGTTGAAAAGTAAGAGATGCTTATGTCCCTCAGGGAAATTGCAGCCGCAATGGGTTTTGCAAAGTCCACTGTGGCTACAACCCTGCAAGCCCAGCCAACTGTGGCCCCCACCCAAGAAGACTCCAACTGGTGCCTGTTCTTTGACTGAAGGTGAAAAAGCCCACCCCTTCATAATGGCTATTATGGAGCATGACCCACGGATGCCCCTGGTCCAGGTCTGTCTCCAACTGGGACTCCACGGCATTTTCACCAATAAGAGAATGGTGAATTTGTGGATGCACAGAGTTTTGGTTGCTGCCAGACTCTTATCCAATCAGGTTCTCAGTGGCCCCATTTTGGTGAATACTGACCCCTATGATTCTACCATCATCAATTTTATCAAAGGGAGGGCAATGAGGGCCTGTAATGATGTAATCTTCCTATCATACGCTAAGATTTCTACAAGTATCCAAGACTATGGAGAGAAGTGTATCCAGTCTGACGTGTACAAGCACAACCCAATCTTGTATTGTTTTGTTGGGGTTTTATTGGCAGTTTCCCCATTTGGCGTCAATTATTACTTGGCAATATCAAACACTGCAGATAGGTATGCCTACCAGACGGAGCTCAAGGTCATGCTGGAGGAGTAGGCCACACAAAACGCTGTGCAAACAGTTGTACTGAGTGCAGAGATGGAGCAGCAGGAATGGGCAACCAAAGAAATCAGGGCTGCGGGACATACCTGTTGGTCCTACCCCATCAACCATGCCAACATGCATCTTGCAGATGTATGTCTCTACAAGTTTGGTTCCACCCTCAGGCGCTTAAAGCCTGCCACCTACAATGAACTGTGCACCCAAATTGTTAAGGGTTATGAGCTGTTCCCTTCTATGTTTGCCCAAGACCTATCAGATCTTGTCATTTTCTATGCAAGTGATAGTGATAAGTCCAGAAAGAACACCTGCATCCCCCTACGCCAATCCATTTGTTTCATCAAGCCTGCATATGTGACAGAAGATAAATTTTAGCAATTGAAGCAATCAGCTCTTACTGCCCCTTCCCAGTCATCAAACCCTTCCTCCCCAATCCCCTATCAAGCCAACTGCCTTCCAACCCTGACTCCCAAACCACCGCCCATCCCCCCCACTATCTCTGATGCTGTCCCTTTCACAGGCGCAGATGAAGGCAATGTTCATTCCGCCCAGTCCCTCCCCTTCTTGTCCTTTGATGAGTAAAATAAATCTTTTCTTTGTGACAACTTATTAAAGTTGATATTAAATCTTTCAATTCATAATTAATAATATTTTCTTTTTACATTATCAACATTTCCCATAATTAATACAATGTTGTGCATTTTATGAATAACTTAAAATTTTTAGCATGAATATTTTTCATCATTATTTATAAATTAAAGACCAAAAATGTAAAGTTAAATTAAAATATTGCAATTAGACAACAACTCTTGATATTTAGACATTGTGTGCATAACTCAATGCATTTTGCTTAATAAAATTCATTGTAAACTTGGCCTTTTTCATTGTAATTTATTAAAATGGACTGTATTTATATTAGAGAGCCCTTAACGCTTAGCACAAATATTGATACATAGTGCATTTTACAGCCTGTATATTTAACTATTGGTAATAATTCTGTAAACTTTTCAGTCAGATTTTGTGAGGTAATAATAATTTAATGGATTAATAAATATTAATTTATTAATCCATTAAATTATTTTTACCTTGCAAAATCTGACTGAAAAGTTTACAGAATTATTACTAATAGGTAAATATACAGGCTGTAAAATGCACTATGTATCAATATTTGTGCTAAGCGTTAAGGGCTCTCTAATATAAATACAGTCCATTTTAATAAATTACAATGAAAAAGGCCAAGTTTACAATGAATTTTATTAAACAAAATGCATTGAGTTATGCACACAATGTCTAAATATCAAGAGTTGATGTCTAATTGCAATGTAATAATGCAATATTTACATTTATGGTATTTAATTTATTAATAATGATGAAAAATATTCATGTGTTGAGGATAGTACTATAAAACCCAGTTTTTTGATGTAATTCAAACAAAATGTCCAATATCTACAGTCTAATCAACAAATTAGAGTCAGCCCTCTAAAAGGTGGCCAATCTTGAACATAACATAAGGGAAATTGTGGTAAATCAACTGGGAAATGAGGAAAGGGCCTTGGTCCAGCAAAACAAAACCGCAAAAAATAGCCTGAGAACAATGGTCAACAAAGAACACAAGGAAATAATTTTAAATCTTCAAAAGGAAATACTCAAGTGGTTAGATTTCAAAAGTGAAAGTTACAATTTGTGGGAATTTTTGAAAACCAATAGAAAGAATACTCAAAAAATCAAACTAATTGAAGGAAATGAAATTTCAAAGGAAATCAACACAAATGAAGAGGAAACCAACCAAATGGAAACAGATGAAAACAAAACTCAGTCAAGAAGAAGGAGCGCTTCAAGAAATACAAAAAATTTATCAAATGAAAACCAAGAAGAAATACAAGTTGCAAGAAAGATAAGAAAAATTAAGCCTAGGAAAATAAATGAAGAGCAGCCAGCACTCATGAAGTTTGCTGAGATGGCACCTATGTCTTAGGGGCCGCAGGGGAAACAATCAGTAAGTCTTTTTTATGTTTTATTTATATTTACTTTAGTTATAACTAGGAAAGGGGATGAGGTTGCAGAAGTGGCAGCTTTTACACCAAGTTGGTTCTACAGGGGTTACCAATCACAGGTAGCCCCTGTAAAACAAATAAATAAAATAATTCAACTGAATATGAATAATTTTGCAAATATCAAAGCTAGATCTAAGGAATATTTACCACCCGTGTGGTGCTTGCCAAGGGTTAGGGAAGCATACAAAATAAGAGCAAATATCAACTTCAAAGAGATGAATGAAATTTGCAGGGATATCAAATTAAACTTTGATGAATATATTTATGAAAGTATTCAGCAATTCCCATTTGCAAATATCAATGAATATGAAAAAACCTAATAAAAACTGCCTTTTAAATAGGAAATGAATATATTAAAACTGAAATTTTTAATGAATTATTCAAAGCATTATCAAATAAAGTTGGGGACACAGTCCTTGTGAATACGTTTAAACCTTTATTCATTTTGTTTGCAGAGGCATGGGGGCAGATTTAAGTTGGGCGCCTCCTGGAACAATATTCAAATTCAGTCAAACATCCTACATCAACAGATTAGTTCAAGTGTACAAGAAATTGTGTATGTTCTCCAAAAAATATACCTTGCAAAGGATTCACGTTGCTGTATACCTAGGAATACTGTTGTACTGCATATTAAAAATGAATGTCAAAAAGTTGGAGGATGTACCTATACAAATTGATATATGCCAATTAGTACTAGAACGCCAGAAGGCACCACAGGGGTATAGGACAGTCAAGCATGTCCTTTATGACTCCTTTGCAATAGTATTGTTGTATGAGTACTATGTGCCTCCTGAAAAGAATCTACTAATCAATTTGCTACCTGCCTCCCTTTCATTAAGTGTTTGGCAACCACCGGGGTGCAGGGCGCCACCCCTCTAGCAATTGCATCCAGGGTTGTCCACCACATACAAAAAAGTATGTGGATCCAGTTAGATGCTTTAGCCAAAAATTTGATTTCAGGGTATAATTTCCCGGAATAATTGCATTCCATTTGCAATTTGCATATCCCTAATAAATTTTATTCCCTTGCAATTTAACTTTTTTTAAAATATTTAAATTTTAATATTTAAATTTTAATATTTTTCAGGATTTCTGGATATTGACTAATTAACAGATTCAACAAAATAACATGGGCCAGCAGTTAATCACTCTTAGGAATGGTTTCAACAAATTAATGTGGGCCGCAGGTTTGTGGAATCAATGGATTCAAATGATCAAATCATATCCTGGCAATTGCAAAATCCCTATTCCTAATTAATAGTGAATCATGCAGATATTTTGCTATTAATTAGTCCACCTCAACAACCACCTCAAACATGCTTCCTATATATAGTTACTATTCTAAACTTTAATTACATTCTAGAACAAGGGCCATCATCTGAAACACTTCCAGAAGAGCTTAAAATAGACTGGGCCATCATATGGGCCATCATCTGAAACACTTCTAGAAGAGCTCAAAATAGACTGGGCTGTCAGGCCAAACATTCTAAGATAAAAAGCTGTGAGCCTATTGTATTAGAGCAGCTCTGATTAAGTGAAGAATCATCTCTGCCAACTAGTAGCCAGCCAGGCTAGCTAGCCACTTGGAATGTGGTCCAAGTTCACAGCTACTCTGCTCAAATTGAGGGGTAGTTGCACAGCTTCAGAAAGGATACTGAGCTGTGGAAGTTTTCAAGCGAGCTTCTGTCACAAACCGCACACACTCAAGGTTAGGCCAGAGCTAACTTGGATAAACGCGGGCAGCTGGGCCAGCCTCAATATCAGTCTTCTAATAAAGAGTTGATATTTCAAATCCTTTCCCTAGTTTGATTCTAATTAAGTGGAGAGCAAAAGATCATACTGTTGCTATACAGTATTAACCCCTATAGTAAAATATAGAGACAACAACTTATGAACCTATATCCAGAAGTAGAAAGAACCTTCCCAAATCCTTTGGGCCTTGGGCCCTGTCAGACTTGCTACCTCTGATGACAACAAAATATTCCGGGCCAAAGGTTACGCCAAAGTCACAGGTTCTCTGTACTTTCCTAATGTTAGAAGACTTAGGATCTCATCTGGCTGATGATAAAATACCATGGTCTTCAATTTTATGACAATATTTAAATTTTAATATTTAAATTTTAATAGTTCAATTATAATAGTAATATATCTAAATAGATTATAAGACATTAGTTTTAGTTGCAAACACGTCAAATAATAAAAAAGAATTAAAAATGTTTTTATTTACTAGCTTGTCAAGTATGGGTTCCTTTATTACATAGTTAAACATTGAAACTTGAATTTATCTGCAACAGAAAGCCTGCTCCACTTATGTTCTAAACAAGTGCTTGTTTAGAACTCAAATCATCTTTCCCTTGTAATATGATATGATAAATATATTTGATATGCTTGAACCGCGTCATAAGTACTAATTAGTAAGAGATACATGAAACTCATTGGTTTTTGTGTCGTGTTATTACAAAAGTAACAGCTTTGAGGCCCCAGGCGGGAATTAAACCCGCTCCTAGCCACCAGGTGGGGCTAGCAAGCGGGGGAGATTTGCCTGCACCTGGATTTTTGCTTTTCAAAGCAAATCCAGGTGCAGGGATTATTCCTGCCCTGATGGCAGCTGAGGGGCCCGTTCTGGGCCCCAAAAGCTACACCCAAGCCTTGGTGGAATTGGCTGGTCTTTTGCAGACTATTTTTAGCTGCCCAGTAAACCCAGATCAAGCCCACCCTCCATTAAGTAATTTGGGGTCCCCAATTGGGGACCCCTTTTTTAATCAAGTTCCTTGGCCTCAGAAACGCCTGTCAAGCCAGCTCAAAAAAGGTGATCAAATTGGGAAAACCCCCATAACTCCAGAAGCTAAACCTGCTAGAACCAATGGCCAGCCAAGCCAAGATGGACCACCAAAAAGTAAAACAACTGTTCCTGAAAACCTCAAAAATGACCATGAAGCAGCCAACTAAACAGCAGAACCCAAGATGCCAAGCCTTGTCACACAGATAGCACCATAAGAATGCTCAGAGGCACCTGCATGTGAGTAAGTATATAAATCAGAAGCACTTGAAAAAGTTTTGTATTGTCATCCTTACCAATAAAGTTGTTATGAACCTTTGGTTCATCAATCTGTTTCCATACCTATTTTTGATACTCTTCCATCTGAATACACCCAAGCATCAGTACCCATCTACTGGGATAGATAGCCAGACTCCAGTTGAAAAAACCAAAGCCTTTGACTACTACTGTCCACCTAACACACCATTTGGCCCTGTGCGTTTCACTGAGTATCCCCAAAATCCTGACCACAAACCCTGGACCTTGGAAGACTTGCAGTGGTACACCCACCCAAATGCACCCCAAGAACCCTACCAAATTGTCTGTGACAGCAAAGCAATCACCATATACCCTTTGATCTTCAACAGGAAGTACAACAATCCTGCTGCCTACCTGGTCCCCATGGAACTACCCCCAACACCCAAACCAACCATCTCAACCCCACCCACCTCTGATACCACTAGCCAGAGTAGTCAATTCCTGGGAGTGCTTTACCTGGCGCTCACAGAATTGATTGACTCTGCCTTGCCAGCGGCTGGGCCTTGGGCTGTGGCTGGAAAGGCCCTTTCCTATCTGGTAAAGTTAGGTCTCATTATCTGGTGGGCCATGCCAGTACCTGCTTCAACTCCTCCCTCACCTGCTGGAGCTCCACAGTACTCTTGGTATCCTGACATGTGTGACTATAGTGGCACTGAAATATTAAGGATCAGATGATGACTTGTGAGGTCCAATTTTTGGCTTAAAATAAGCCAAAGTACCAAAAAAAATTCAAAATTGTTCAAATAAAATTAATCTATTTCCATATTTTTTATTTTTTATTGGTTAACTCTACATTCAATACACTATTTGGTGGATTATAATAAAAATACATATCTCTATATCTAGAATAATTAATTTTAATTATATTTTTTACTAATTCTTATATGTCTATAATACAATCAAACATCATGTCATTATATATAAATAATAATTTTTGAGCTCTAATAAAAACAAATAAAGCCTGGAGCACCCATTTATCTGATTGGCTCAGAGGCAAGGGCTTTGAGGAGGAAAGATTCTGAGTGCTTGTAAAAAGCTTCCACCACATCAGGTGGCATTGCAAATTGGCTGATCTCAAGAATGTTGAGATCCTTGGTGTCCTGGGGGAGGCCTTTCTTATCCTAATTTTTGATCCACCCAAAGACCTCCTTAATTGGAATTAGAAATGGAGAATATGGCGGAAGGAAGAGGAGTCTCATTGGGAAGTCAGCCAGGCAGTGGCTGGCTGAATGGCTATTTTTATTGATGAGAAGTAGCTTGGACACAACTAGATCCACTTTGTGAAGCCCAACATTATCCAACACAACAATGTTGGTTGTGCCCCGGTAATTAATCTGAAGGTACTCCTTGACGGCTCAGAAAAAATTGAGAAAAGTCCCACTATTATGGGACCCTTGATCATCTGATACTAGTCCAACCTGCAAGGACCAAGAAGCGCTATCATGGAATAGGTCTGGGAACAGACAGCTGCACAATGGGCTACGCTGTCCTTGGACCCTTTCTCAACCCACCCATGTCTAGACCTGAGTGAGGAGGAAAACAATTATTTGTCAATGTAGAAGAACTGTATGTTGCCAGTCTCCTTAAGGGCCAGATAAGTCTTGGCATAAATGTGTCAATCTTTGATTGTTTTCTTGCTGTTTCTATTGTACAGAGAAACTCCAAGGACCTTTCCAGGAGAAGCCCAAATCAACCATTATTTTGTAAACAAGGGTTTTGGAAACAGAAAGCCCAAACTCTTTGGCAAGCATTGATTGGACAGCAAGTGAGTCCAGGTGACAATCCTTGGTAACCCACTGTTTTATTGCATCAATATGCACAGGCTGCAAGAGTTTGGGCTGCTGCTTAGCCTTGGCATATTTTGCAATTTGCCCGGTATTGCCATACTTGGTGTTGATGTCGGCAATGTATCTGGCTGTGACACAAAATTGGGACGCAATATCCCAAACCGCCATTCCCCCATTCAAGCAGTTAAGAAGAGCTTCACACTCATTATCTGTCAACCAATTCCAGCCCTTGGCAGGTACCACGGCATCCTGGCTAGCAGGCTCAACATAGGGGATGGGAACCTTTGTGTAGAAGGTGGGATCACTCTTGGTTGCACTGGCACTGTCAATGGTGGCATATGATACAGGTGCAGATGGCTCTTCAGTGGTGGCCGATGGCTCATAGGGCGTGTCAAAAACGTGGTGGCAGGAAGTGGCAACTCTTGGATCAAGAGTGTGGGGCCAGGTGACAACTGGGTACACAGTGGAGGTGTAAGTAACCTCAGTGTTCCCAGTGACTCTGGTGTAGGAGACTTTTGTGGCAGGCCTTGAGAGCGGCTTCTGTCTTGGATTCAGGCTGGTTGATTGGGCTTGGGATGCAAGAGGTGGTTGACTGGCTATGACGCCTTGGGAGGCCTGTGTGTTGGCATGACTCCCCTTGAGTTGGGTTCTGAGTCTGTTCTTGGACCCTCTGGGACGCCCTTGTGGACAGGCTGCCCTGTGGGCTGGTGCAGGAGTGGGTTGGGAATGTGATTGTCTGTCCATAAAAATAAAATAAAATAAAATATATATATTAGATTAAATATACATTTATTTGGATTTATTGGCTTAGTTGTGAGTAGTTGTTTTCTCTTGATTTAGCCTTGAATAGTAGCAGAGTTTCTATATCTGTAATTTGAAGTGTATAATATTGTATGCTTTTTGGGTTTGGATAATTTTAAAGTTTAGTCACTTTTTATGTCTAAACATGGTTATTGAGATTGAATTTTTCATTTGATTTTATTCAGAGTGGAACTTCTTTATTTGGGTTGATGCTTCCTAGTGTGCTTACTGTACATTAAATTCTGATTCCAGTTCCTGCAATTAATATCTGAGTTTACTAGTGACATTCAAAAGTGATTTGAAATTTGGTTCTTGGATTTGACAATCCCGCAATTTCAAAAAACATAGTAAACTTAATGAAAATGGTTAGTGGATTTGAACACTTTAAATCTGATTCCAGTTAATTCATTTTGTCCATTGGAAATGTGCTGTTTGACTTGAAATTTGCAAAGTGTCTACAAGTTACCGTGTTTTTAAAAATTCAAATAAATATACAAAGAATTCAATTTAATTAAAAAAGGCCATCCTGCAAAAGTGATTCAAAATTTAGACCAAGGATTTGACAGTCCTGCATTTTTACAACCCAGATTCTGAATTTACAGTATTATAGTTATAGATTTTAAGGAGGATTTAAAAGTTGGTGGTGGTCCAATTAAAACCAATAACTGTTTTTATTCCAAAAGACATATTTCTTTATTGGGGTTTGCATTGGTATTTAAAGAAAACAATAAAGTTAAATATGAATACCATGATTATTTTATCTCAAATATTGTCTCATTTTCTTTGTTTTCAGGTGAATATCTAATAAGTCTTCTTAAATTAGATAAGTTTAAAAAATAAATAATATCAAAGTATGGACTGATAATGGAAACCATTCTAGATCCTATGAATTCCCATATTATCTATTTAAAGAGGCACCACAATACATTAAAGAGTCTATTAAATATGATAGATTTGTAGAATGTCATGAAAAAAGCATTGTTGATGGTCACTTTAGTGTAATATCAAAAACATTAAAAGAGAAAGAAAATCAGCTTTATATTAAGAATATAAATGATATTAAAAATATTTTTGAGCAAGAAAAAAAGAAAATAATTATATAAATCCGCACTATCAGGCTCAAATATTTCTCAAGAGTCATTCTTTTATATTTATGAGAGAAAAGTTAGGCCTATAAGGAGAGAGCTTGAAGTTAAAAATCTGCGCATTAATCTTTCATATTTGATGAAAAATGGGAAGTTGTATATTTTACCTTTAACATTTGAAAGTTTCTCAGAATATTCTGAGATAACTTATCATTTGAAATCATGTGATGATACCAGAGAAACAAAAATATCAGAAGATACTAGTGGTGCATTAGGGCAAGTTCATAAAGTAGGGCAGCTTACTAGAGGGTGTATTTTAAATAGAGTTATCAGTCTTTCAAAAACAACAACCTTTTTTGAAACAAACTAAGAATATTTATGATAAGCCAAAGATAGGGTAATAGCATTTATAGCTTTGGGGCTGCTATTACTCTCCCATGCAACTCATCATAAATATTTTTAGCTTATAGTTTGTAGTAGCACTTAAGATATTTCCAGCAATATTATAAGGTGCAATTTTCAATTCTAAAATTGATAAATTATTATTTTTTAAAAATATCTAAGCCCAAGATCAATTAAAGATTTGACATTGATTATATTTTAATCTTTCTAAATAATTTGAATATGAATAATGTAATTAAGTTATAAAATAATCAGTCCAGCGCTTAGGCATAACAAGAAAAATAATGACCCAAATTATTCAAAAAGGTTAAAATAAAATCAATGTCAAATCTTTAATTGATCTTGGGCTTAGATATTTTTAAAAAATAATAATTTATCAATTTTAGAATTGAAAATTGCACCTTATAATATTGCTGGAAATATCTTAAGTGCTACTACAAACTACAAGCTAAAAATATTTATGATGAGTTGCATGGGAGAGTAATAGCAGCCCCAAAGCTATAAATGCTATTACCCTATCTTTGGCTATCATAAATATTCTTAGTTTGTTTCAAAAAAGGTTGTTGTTTTTGAAAGACTGATAACTCTATTTAAAATACACCCTCTAGTAAGCTGCCCTACTTTATGAACTTGCCCTAATGCACCACTAGTATCTTCTGATATTTTTGTTTCTCTGGTATCATCACATGATTTCAAATGATAAGTTATCTCAGAATATTCTGAGAAACTTTCAAATGTTAAAGGTGAAATATACAACTTCCCATTTTTCATCAAATATGAAAGATTAATGCGCAGATTTTTAACTTCAAGCTCTCTCCTTATAGGCCTAACTTTTCTCTCATAAATATAAAAGAATGACTTTTGAGAAATATTTGAGCCTGATAGTGCGGATTTATATAATTATTTTCTTTTTTTCTTGCTCAAAAATATTTTTAATATCATTTATATTCTTAATATAAAGCTGATTTTCTTTCTCTTTTAATGTTTTTGATATTACACCAAAGTGACCATCAATAATGCTTTTTCCATGACATTCTACAAATCTATCATATTTAATAGACCCTTTAATGTATTGTGGTGCCTCTTTAAATAGATAATATGGGAATTCATAGGATCTAAAATGGTTTCCATTATCAGTCCATACTTTGATATTATTTATTTTTTAAACTTATCTAATTTAAGAAGACTTATTAGATATTCACCTGAAAACAAAGAAAATGAGACAATATTTCAGATAAAATAATCATGGTATTCATATTTAACTTTATTGTTTTCTTTAAATACCAATGCAAACCCCAATAAAGAAATATGTCTTTTGGAATAAAAACAGTTATTGGTTTTAATTGGACCACCACCAACTTTTAAATTCTCCTTAAAATCTATGACTATAATACATGATTTGTTATCTAATTCATTGATATCTTTCTTATATTCCCTATTTTGATGAGCATAAAAGTCTTGGTGCTGATTAATAGCTTTTAAGTCACTGTTTATAGATTCTGGTAATAATAAGTTTTTACTTCCACATTCTTCTTTTCTTTTTTCTAAGGATGATTTTAAGTTACAAATATTACACATGTCAGTTTGTTTTTTACTCTTTATTATATTTTTTGTTTTAATTTATAATAAGTTGAAAGTAATATTGAAATTTCTTTTTTTATTTTCATATTTTCATATATTTCTTTTTTTGTTTTTAATAGAGAATATTTTATTTCAGTTGAATATTCATTCATTTCTTTTTCAATGTCTTTATAAATTTTTTCTGGTGCTTTTTTTGTAAACTGGCTTGTTTCAAAAGAATTTTCCAGTAGTTTTTTAATTATTTTTTTGATTATTTCTTTTTTTAATGAATAGTTATTATCTTTTTGGCTTTTTATTTAAGCTTACATTTTTATTTTTATTTATTTTTCTTGAGTATTCAAACTCACTTTTGGTTATATTAAATCCCATATCAGTAAGCTCTTTTAAAGAGTAACTGGAAGTAACCAGAGATCTCAAGGCTGGGAGATGCTTTTGAGGAGCAGATTTCAGAAGATCCTTTAAGTTGTCAATTATCCTATTTAGTTTCTGATTTTGAATTAAAGGAATGAACTCTGTTTTTCCAAACTCAGTTTGAGTGAGGAAGTGATTGATGAAGGAATTAAGATTGCCTCTAGAAACAAAGAGGAATGCTTTTTTTAGCATAGCAATTCTTTCTCTTTTTGTTGATGTTCCCAGTGAGGAAAATGCTTCATGACAGAAGTAAAGTTAACAGATTCCATAATATTGGATTTGTGATTGCTGATAAAGAGATGCTTTGTAGAGATGTCTTGCAAAAGAGTGCTAGTTGGAGGGATGATATCTTTTTGTGAAGATGGTTTGAAGTAAATCTTAGGTGGTGCTTTGGCTCTTATATACCAAGCCTTATGACACCATTCTGAAAGAAATGATGTGACAGCTTTATTTACAATTTCAACTTGAATTTATATTTCTAGAATAAATGAAATCCCCAGTTTTCATGCACAAGTGATATATGTGTATCAGCTAAGCATTAAATTACATCATATCCTCTTTATAATCTATGCAAATCAATTAAAATGATGTATTAACTTAATTATAACTGTTCCACATATTTTTAAAATGATAAAATATTAAAGAATAGCATTTAAAAATGCTTAATTTGAGGTTCACAGTTCACTTGAACCTCAAAATTCATCTAAACAGCAAATCAATTAACGTCCTAACTTCAAACTACCATAAAATCCTAAATAGTTGAGCTTTTTAAACAAAATAAAATGCAGAAATAATGCTCTTGATCTTATCTTTAATTTTGTCAAATAAAAAGCATATATTAATTGATAAAAAATTAACTTTTTAAGCTTTAAGCAATCTATTTTATTTCATTATCAAAATAATATAATAAAATCTGACATATGCTCTTTTAAATTGCTTTTGCTTTTATATTTAATATTATATATATATTAATATTTTAACATCAATGGAAAGATAAGATTCTTAGCTTCATTTTGATAGTTTACAGTGTGAAAAAATATTAACTTTTTGTTGAGTTATTACTGTTTTAAATATAAACATTTGTAATTTGATTTTTTCAAAATCGAACTGTGTTATGCTGCGACTTGGGCAGCATGTGTATTAGAAAATGGCCTAATCCCTAAATAATGACCCATTTGAATATGAATAATGTAATTAAGTTATAAAATAATCAGTCCAGCGCTTAGGCACAAGAAAAATAATGACCCAATTGTTAGCTTGGCTGTTGAAGCAGTCAAGTTAAAGCGAATCCAAAAGTTACGATTTGGATTTAAAGCAGGCTTGTGATTGATCTGCATTCTAGAAGGATCAATTCCAATCAATCTGTCTGATTCAAAGTCATACATACGATTTTACATCCACCATTGAAGTGGCTAGTCCCCTTCCTAATCACCAGTGTTATCTCGCTTTAAAAAATTATAGCTATCTTGACCAATGCCCTCCAATTTGATTGAAAACTTATATTCTTTATTCGAATACTTTAAATACTTTAAATTTTATATTATTTATTATAAAAACAGTCTATTCCGCCAATCAGTAAACCATAGTTTCATTTTGCGCCTTTCGATTTAGACTCTAGGTGCTTTAAAATCTAATTCAAATGATGGACTCGGCTTTGAATCGAACCGAAATGATCTGAAACAGACGGCCCAATGAAATGCCGTGATGGGAGAGCTGCTGGATTGAAATCGAAATTAAAAGCAACAAGTCTAATTTACTGTAGAAGTGATGTTAAGTCGTTTGAAGAGTCCACCTTCCTAAATAAGAGGGAGAAGGTATAAATAGAAAGCATAACACCCTCGAGTGAGTATTATTGAGATTTTATTACAATGGCCCGTACCAAGCAAACAGCACGTAAATCTACTGGAGGCAAAGCCCCCGCAAGCAGCTCGCCACCAAGGCAGCTCGCAAGTCTGCCCCTGCCACTGGCGGAGTTAAGAAGCCCCATCGTTATAGACCTGGCACTGTTGCTCTTCGTGAGATCCGCAGATACCAGAAGTCTACTGAGCTGTTGATCCGCAAGCTTCCCTTCCAGCGTCTTGTTCGTGAGATTGCTCAGGACTACAAGACCGATCTCCGCTTCCAGGCCTCTGCTATTGCTGCTCTGCAAGAGTCTGCCGAAGCTTATCTTGTTGGTCTCTTTGAGGACACCAACTTGGCTGCTATTCATGCCAAGCGTGTTACCATCCAGCCCAAGGATATCCTTCTTGCTCGCCGTCTCAGAGGAGAGCGCATCTAAGCGCCTTATTTGTAAAAGCAGTATAATTATTCTCCCTTCCCTATAAATATTGATTAAAGGTTCACTTTTCGATAATTTGTGCTATTTTTTCTATAATCTCGTCACATTATTGTTTTGGATAGTGTGGTGCTTTAAGAAAACTGGATGATTAAATCATCAGAAGAGGTAAGATGCGTAGCTAACTTTTGCAGTGTGAATCACAAAAATAGTTAGTATTATTAAATCATCTCACTTTAATAGTCGGATTATTTCAAAGTATCTTCTAGGTATCCCCTTTAGCTTATTTTGCTTTTTCGGTGGTCATTTTCCATTAACTTACCCCAAGCCATAGCTTGATAAAATCTTCATTTTTGCATTTAAATGTGTCAGGGTAAAACTAATAATGCTATAGACCACAATGAAGTATTCAAGTTCCTCAAAGTTAAAAAATTCATGATGGAATTGGCTGAACTAATTGAATACTTTTCTAAATTAGTAATATTATAGTAGCCCATTTTTTCTAGGCAAAATAAAGCGACAATGTTATGCTTTATGCAACGCTATATGTCACACCCATTTGCTAATTTTTTTGGCACAATGTGGTTTCATAAATAGAGTATTTTGGATTATTATATGCTTGGAGAGATATGCTCACTATTTACTAGCTTATAATTGCTATTCAAATGCACCTAATTTCAAAATCTAAAGCTAGGTTAGTGATTTTGTTATAAATCTGCACAGTAAGGGTGCTTTAATTGTGAGTTGGGAATACCTGTTGAATCTCCTGGGTCTCGCATCCTCAAATTTGTATTTAATTTGCTTTGCCTTGCCTTTTAATTGATACAAATTAGGTTTGGTCCATATTTGGAACTTCTTTAATCCATGTACTGTCACACATTCTTTCCCTCTGATGTACTATTTTTGTTCCAAGCATCCATATCTTTGTATAGGTTCAGCTGCTATCATTTGCATTATGTTTTAATAGTTATTCTCAATAAAGTGTTTAACCCCCTTTATGCCTTCTCTTTTCTCTTTTCTATTTTAGGATAAAGCTAAAGAGCTTTATATTTTTTTGCCTTCAAAAAGCAAGCTCAAGGTACCTGCTCAAGGTACCTGCTTATTAGTTGCTTTGTTTTTAACAACCATAGCCACACCAATTACAACTCTCATATTGCAGCATTGTCCTGTCTCCTCCTCAGAAGAAAATGCCAATATAAAAATCAGGTGTCCATTACAGGGGCTATCAGCTCTATGGTTTCTGTATATGTGACCACTCTCTAACATATGTCACTTTTTCAGACCTATCTGTTGCCTACCTTACACCCAGTAAAATATGACATTTAGTTCAACTACACAGAAACTGCTGCCCTTTCTGTCATCATCAACCTTTTTTCTGCTGCTGTTATTATCAAAAGTGTCTCTCATCAAATTGCATATATTGAGCTGATGGCTATCACCCAGCGCCTTGCTTGAAGCAATGCTATCTCTCTGCCCCTTAGAGCCTCTCAACTATATATACAACTGCACTTGTAGCAGGAGGCCCTAATATCAGTTTCCTATTTAGCCACTGGGCACTTTTAGTTCTCCTAACAAGTTACCAAATACATGATTCAACTAGTGTATTCAATATTAGTTCACAACCATCACTTACTTCTTATCAATATTGTGAGATTGAGAAGCTACACCTAGCCTTGATGTCAATTGGCTCCAGGCTTTCCAGGTCTAAACTTGGGCCAATATCATGTTTGAGCTTATTTCTGACAACCAGCATAGTTCTCTCTGATCTCAGGAACACCTGTTCTCTTCTGTTGACAAAATTTACCAGGATCTCCTTACATATCTCAGTTCATGCATTGCTGTCTATGATAAACAAGCCATAAAGTGGTGTGGGGCTGCAAAAATCCACCTTTACTAACATGTCATCATCTGCAGCTTCATTGTTGATACAGTCACACATATTGCTGAACATATTGAAGTTTTCTTCCAAGATACTACAGTAGTTTTCAAACCAGTTGAGATAAATGTAAAATCTCAGTCTAAAAACACATACAACTCAGTCTAAAAACAAAATAAAAAATTAAGGAATTTATATTGAATTACAATAGATTTGGATCCACTTTTGATTTTGTTTTTAGACTGAGTTGTATTTGTTTTTAGACTGAGATTTTACATTTATCTCAACAGGTTTAAAAACTACTGTACCAATACCTGTGATAAACAGGAGGATCAGCTTAACACTATGCTTTACCATGAAAAAGCCTTCAATCATCAACACTTTTTAAATCTCAAAGAAGAATTGATGTATGTGGTTATTAAAATGGCTGTTTTGTCAACCCCCTTTCCTGATAAATTGGATGACATATGGAAGGAAATTTGTGAATTGAAGCACACTTGACAGCATGTTCAGGTTTCAGGGATCCACTATTATGGGAAAAGACATTCAATTAAATGCACCTGTGCCAATAGGTTGAGTCCTAACAAGGTATATCCAACAGAAAAACCTATCATTAAAAGATACACCAAATAGGCCCAGATCTTGTAACTCCTCAGAAAAGGGGCAAACTTTTGAAGGGTAAAATATCAAACAGAGTAAGCCATTATATACAATGAAGTATTTGGGCAAATCAAGGGAGACATTAGTTCAGGTTCTTATACAGGTAGTTTCACTTTCTTGTACAGCTATCTCATGATCTGTGTTCTGAGGTATCTGACTTGTTGAAATTAGCGTTTAATTTATCTGAAGCTAAAGCTAGTCTAAAAAGATAGACCACATCATAAAAAACAGGTTTCTGATAAATTCCAAAGTAACCCCCAGTAAAGTAGTTTTATGGTGAAATACACCATCTCAAAAATGGCAGCTCAAAGGGCACTGTCTCAAAGGTTTTTTTGTACAGTAGTTTTCAAACCTGTTGAGATAAACATATATTATTCAGTTTAGAACACATGAACTCAGTCACAAAACATATTTTAACTTGATAGATCTAAATAGAAGATAATTCCACAGAAAATGAGTGCTATTTGGCAAAAATGTCCAGTCATACAATGACCTACTCAAACTGGGGGAAAATGCTTAACAATTCAACAACAAATGTACCAAACACTATAACACATGATTTTTAGTCACAGAACACATCTACTATGTTTTTGGTGAACACATGAAACTCAGTCAAAAAAGTTACAGACTTGATCCAACAACAAGCCTTATTAGCAACTAAAACAACAATGTAAATATCAAATATAAAAACACATGAATGAATCTATAATAATGTTACCAACTTGTCCTAATAAGAATACAATCTAGAATACAAAAAGGAAATAAATATTCTGAGTGTCTTTTTTGGGATTAGAATCAATAAAAAATCAAATTTATCCAAACTCATGATCAACAGTGCACATTTACAACCAAAAATAATTAATATAGAAATCTAAAAATCTAATTTTAAATAAACAGTAGTGACTACAAGGGTTTATGCTACTATATATGAAGAGATAAAAATTAAAATAAATAAATTATATAGATAAAATGTTTTAATTTTATTTTATTTTTATACCAAAATAGACCATCCCAACAACAGAGCCAATCAGAATGGGTGTACATGTGGTGTCTTTGTGCTTGGCTCAGACCAACACACCTCAGTTATTGCACCCAGTTTAACTTAATGAAATAAGCCTATTGAAAATAGGGCATGTCTTTGTTTACAAATTGGCACATCAACTTGTGGTCAATCTAGCACTAGAAAACCCAGTGGTCTGGTGCTAGAGTGACCACAAGTTGGTGTGCCAATTTTCAAACAAAGATATCTCTTATTTTCAACAGGCTCATTTCATTAAGTGTTATTTTCACTTGAAAACTCATAATAATAAAAAGCAAAAAAAAATCTATTAAAACAGAAAAGCAAAAAATTATTTCTAGAAAGTTAATTTAATTTAAGTGTGTGCTCCTTTTTGAGCCAGTCTCTGTGAAAAATGGGGCCTGTGCTCCACATTGCCACAAAGGCATTTGTCAAGGTGGACCAGGCCAGGCCCTAAACCATGGAGACCATAGCCAACAGGAACCAGTTACGGGCAAGAGACAATCACGGACTCTGGTAACTATTGTATAAGGTCAGAAGTATTGCAAATGAGAGTAAAATAATCTTGGAAAAGCTTAGCTGAAGCATTTCCTCAAACAAGAGAAAATAATTCCAGATAATTTTTTTTTTTCAAAATTTAAAATCAAATTTCAAAATGTTGATTATTATGCCAAACTGGGGTTTTTTGTTGTTTTTTACCCTTTTATTATAGTTTTTTAGGAAACCAAGATAACTCTCAGGGAGCTATCATGGTAGGTATTTAGGAATTTTTTTTAAAAAGTCCATAATCAATATGGAATAAGGGAGATGATTGGATAAATAACAGAAAAGGAAAAATATGTTATCCAATAGAGGGGTTTTGGAATCCAACTATGTCAGTTGGATTGGTTACAGTCTCTCAGACATGAATATCCAAATTTATATGTATGTACATTGAAAATAATGCTTTAGTTCCCTGAATAGATTTTGGTGGATTTACTTCTGAAATCCATTATTTCCAATTTGAGTCCCAAAAATAATTAATATTTTCAAAAAATGAGTTGTTTTGTGTTTGAGTTCATCACTTTTGTGACTGAACCTCACACATTCTCTGTTTGTATAACATTTGCCACACACTCATAATCAAATATGATGTAGAATTCTTCAGCAAGTGACTGGAATGCAGCTGTTTTGAATTTGAGTTCCATGCATTTGCTATCTCATTTTTGGAATTCTGTTGTAACTGTGCTGTTTTAGCAGAGTTACAAGGGGAAAAATATTTAGAAAATAGATAATATTCTTTATTGAGGGATAATGATTATATAGTTAATGTGAGTCATGGATAACAGGAACATGATTGTGTTGATCACACAGTTGGATGGCAAAGGGGGTGTCTTGATCCTGGTAATGAGTCAAGCACCAAAACAAGGCATCCACTGTAAGGGATCATCATTTGTTCATGTTGTTAGTTTTAGAAATTTGAGTTGACTTCCTAGTCTGGCTTTGAGTGCCTGGATAATTGGATTGCAGGTCACAAACCTGCTTACTTGGAACCTTGCTGGCAGGTTGAGCCTGCTGTTTTGACATCCCCCAACTGAAGGTTGGCCTACTCTGGGGGAAGGTTGTCAGGAGCCTGGGCGCCATACTGGACTAACTTTTTTTCTGTGGCAAGTAGGACAGTATTGCGTTGTTTCTGTATTGCCTTGAAGGGTCTCAGGCAATCATAGTGGAGGACTTTGTCTTGTTTACTTTCCCAAGCCCTTGCATGAGGTAGGTGCTATTTTTTTACCTTTAGGATGATTGCTGGGCCTACTTTCTCTGGTTGTAATTTACTTTTGTCAATGTTCATGAACCAAACTTTGTTGCCAACCTCATGTCTGTTTTGGATGGGGACAAATATTTTCAAATACTTTTCTTCACTTTCTGCTTGGTTGCTGTTGGCTTGCATGACCTGGGGGTCTGAACGGGGTGGAACCTTGCTTGGTATTTTCAGCTTGGGTCCTGATAGTGCTTGGATGATATTGGGCTGTGTGCTATAAACCAACTTGAAGGGGCTTTTCCTGGTGGATCTGTTCACACAAGTCTGGCATACAAGCAATGCAGTTGTTAGCTGCTTGTACCATTACTCAGGTCTCTTGGCAGTGAGCTTGGCCAAGGCTTGCACAAGGCTGCCATTTAGCCGCTTCACACATACATTGGCCTGAGGATGGTAAGGTGTTGTCACTGTGTGCTGGACCCCATTCTTGGTGAGGTATACATTGGTATCTTCAGAGGTCAATTCCTTGCCCCTGTTGGTTATCAGGAGTTCTGGCTTTCCAAACTTGCTGATGATTTCTTTCCCTATGAACCACTGCATGTCATTGCCTGTATGTGTTTTTACTGCTTGTGCCACTGGCTATTGTGTGGCAAAGTCTATTATGGTAATGATGTACTTCTTCTCATTATGTTTTCCTGGCATGGGGCCCACAATGTCTAGGGCCCACACCTTGAAGGGTAGTTGTGTGCTGATAGGTAGTAATGACTTAGGTGGGGTTTTGCTCTTTGAAAATTTCTCACATACTTTGCATTGGTCCAAGGCTTCCTGAACGTCTCAGTACAGGGTCTACCACCATGCTTTGTGTTTAAGGAATTTTTTAGAGGTTGCAGCTTTTGGTATGTCCTAGGTCTCTGTGATAACGTAGGATGGTATCCACTTGCTGATGTGTAGGGATGTAAGGGATAGTGGTTCCGTCCGTCATTTTGTAATTTAAGGTCCCATACATGTCTGCAAATAGATGCTTGTTCTTTATGACTGTCTCTTTTGTAATTTCAGTGATTCCAGGAGGGAAGCCCTTGTTCTTTGTTTGGAGTACCAGGAGAGGCCAGTCTGGGTTGAGCCCATTCTTGCCTCTTGTGGCTCTAACGTACAGGCGCAAGAGTGCATCTACCATGGCAAGCTCTGGACCAGGCTTGTACTGTATGAGCATATTAAATCTCTCCAGGAGTTCTATCCAGCGGACCTGACAGCGGGACAGATTTTCTTGGGGTTTGAAATATATAAGTGACTTGTGGTCGGTCAACACCCTGAATTCCTCTTGTTGTTCTAGGTAACAACACCATTTGACTAGGCAGTGCACAATTGCCAACAACTCTTTGTTGTGTATAGGGTATCAGCACTTGCCATCTGTCAGTTTCTGTGATTTGTAGGCTACCAGCAGGAAATTGCCATCATTGTTTTTGATTTGTAGTACTCCCCCAATGAACACGTCTGAGGTATCAGTTTCCATTTGGTATTCCCCATCACGTTTGGGGTACTGTAGGATAGGTGCTGTTGTGAGTTTCTCTTTGAGACGTCTAAAGCAAAGGTCTCATTGGGGGGGGGGGTCCATAAAAACTTGGATTTGGCGCCAGTTATGGCAGACAGGGATACAGTCAGGACACCATAGTCAGTTATAAAACACTGTACATAGGCAACCATTACTAAGAATGTGCGGAGTTCTGACTTGTCTTTGGGCGGTGGCATCTTGCAGATGGCCTGTATCTTTTGATTGTTGGGTTTAATGTCATCTTTTGAGGCTATGTGGCCCAGGAAGAGCAGCTGCTCACAGAAGAACTGGCATTTGAAGGGCTTGGCTAGCAGCTTGTATTGTGCCAAGGTAGCAAAGACTGCCTCTAAGACCCTGTGGTGCTGCTCTACTGAGAGGCTATAGACAATAATGTTGTCCAGGTAGACTAAGGTGTGCTTGTCTATGTGAGGTGCAAACACCTCGTTCATGAAGGTCACAAAAGTTGACAAGGTGTTTTTCATACCAAAATTGAGCACCACACATTTGTATGAGTCGTATTTAGTGTGGAAAGCTGTTTTGGGGATATCTTCCTCTTTAATATAGATCTGGTTGTGGACTGTAGTTAAGTCAATCTTGGAGAAGTCTGTGGCGCCGCCCAGGGCATCAAAGAGGTCATTAATGAGTGGCAGTGTGGATCAATTCTTGATGGTAACTTTGTTTAGGGCTCAGTAATCTGTGACTAGGCGCAGAGTACCATCCTTCTTGGCCACAAAGAACATAGCAGCCCCAAAGGGAGACTGTGAGGGGCAGATAAGTCCTTTCTCCAACGCCTCCTTGAGGTAAGCACATAGGGTGTTGTCTTTGTTTGGGGTCAGACAATAGATGGGTTGTGCCTTAGGTACCGCTCCCTTAAGTTGGATGGAGTATTGGATATGCTTTTCTGGGGGCAGCCCGGGTAAAGCCTCTTTGAAGATTTCTGGATGGCAGGCTACAATTTTGCAATCTTGAGGTGTAGTGGTGTCCTGGTGGTCTTTGAAATGTATGATCTCATACTGGCAGGAGGGCCAGTAGATTGCCTTGAGATTTTCTTTTTTGTCTAGAGTCTCTGTGATGCATACAAAGACTGTTGTGAAGGAGCTGGTCTACCAAGTCAGGGTAGATCTGGTGGTTGACACTCTTGCATTTGATGGTCAATACTGAGGTTGCCCAGTCTATGTGGGGGTTGTTCCTTTGCAACTAGTCCAGACCCAGTACAATGTCAAGCTTGGAAAAAGCAATGATGGGTCCTTGGATGGCGGAATGCAGGTTCTCAAGCATGACAGAGAAGGGGGCAGTTTTTCTTGTCATAGCAATGTGATGTTTGTCAGCTAAAGCCATGTTTTTAATCCGCAAAGGATTAGTGGGTAGCTTGAACTTGTCTACAAAGCTGTTGTTGATTAGGGTTTGGTCTGCGCCTGAGTCCAGGAGTGCTGAGCCCATGTAACTGCAAAAGAAGAAAGGGTAAGACATCAATTTATTGAGATGTCTGGGGATGGTGTAAAGTACCAGGTCCTCTGAGGGTACCTGGATTATTGGGCACTGGTCCATATCCTTGGGTTGGTACTTGTTGTTGGGCAAGTCAGGAATTGTGCAGGGAAAGCTTGGCTTGCTTAGTGCTCTCCCTGGGCTTTTCCCTTGTCTTGGTTGTCTTGTGTGGTAGTGGCACAGAAATGAGTACAGTTTGATTGGCCCTTGTTCCTGTTTCTGTGTCCATTGGAGCCTGCAGGTTTATGGTTTGTATTACTGCCGTTGTTCCCAGGGGGTGGTCAATTAGAACACCTGGCTGGGTGAGAGTCCCTGGGCTTCTCTTACTTTCCAGTTTGCACCTTGTGGAGGGTGTTGGACATTTGTTCTGTTTTTTCTGTCTCACAGTACAGACTTTGCAGATTGGTCACTTGGTCCAGTTTTATGTGCCTCATTACATGCAACTTGAGCGCGTCATAGTACATGAGGTGGGTAGCTGAAGTGTCAAAGGCCATGTTGGAGGGGGCGCATATCCAGAGTTCCTCATATGCTTGGGTGAGCTCCTTCACTATGCCAGTCTGGGTCAGGTTCTTTACTTGACGTATGATCATGAGGGCAGTGTCTTTTAGCACAAATCTTGCCAAGAAGTCTTGTTTGAAGGTGTCCCAATCCTTCTCTGTGTGTTTTTCATGCCACTTGTTGCACCAAGTGCCAGCATCATGAGTCAGTCAGATGAAGATCTCTGCAATCCAGAATTGTTGCAGGCATTCCATTTGGGCTAGTTTGCTTTGGGCAGATTGGATACATGTAGCAGCGTTGTTGTTGTTGGCCCCAGCAAAGGATTCCAGGGCCGCACCCTTAAGTCTCTGGGCTATGTAAGCTGGCATAGTGTTTTTTTCAGTTTCTTGAGGTATAGCAGAGGGAGCCTGGAAGAACCCCTGTGATGACAGGGCATTGAGTGCAGGGAGCAGGATCACCATGTTCTGGTGGAGGACAAAACCATCAGGTATCTTGGCACCAGGTATGTATGGTGTCCAGTCTACTGGGAGGCCAGACATGATTCTATCAGGGATTTGTTGGCCGCGGTAAGTACAGGCAACAGGTGGAATTTTTCAAGATAAGGTAGGATGGAAAACCTATCTGTGCTACCAATGCTGTAACTGTGCTGTTTTGGCAGAGTTACAAGGGGAAAATATTTAGAAACTAGATAATATTCTTTATTGATAGATAATGATTATTTAGTTAATGTGAGTCATGGATAACAGGAACATGATTGTGTTAATCACATGGTTAGATGGTAAAGGGAATGGCTTGATCCTGGTAATAAGTCAAGCACCAAAACAAGGCATCCACTGTAAGGGATCATTGTTTGTTCATGTTGTTGGATTTAGAAATTTGAGTCAACTTCCTAGTCTGGCTTCAAGTGCCTGGATAATTAGATTGCGGGTCACAAACCTGCTTACTCAGAACCTTTCTGGAAGGTCAAACCTGCTGTTTTGAAAATTAAGTATTTGATTTTTTTTGTTATTGACTAGTTTTTGTTTTCCAGCCTAGATAAATGGAAGCTTTTATTGAGTAAATTAATCTTCAACTTTTTCCAGTTGAAATACATTTTGTGACTGAGTTCATGAGTTCTAAACTAAATAATATACAGTTATATCAACAGGTTTGAAAACTACTGTAATAGAGCCTGGATTTATTATAGCAGAATTAAAATATCTTAAAAATTATTGAATAGTTAATTTTTACATAGTGGTTTCTAATATGGCATTTTGAAAGACTTCATCACAAAAAGCTATCACAAATCAAAATAAAAAGGGTGCTGTCCAAATGAGTTTTTAGTATAAAACTACTTAATAAATGCCATAAAATACACAATAAAAAAAGACACCATCTAGAAAGACGGTGTCTGAAATCCAATAATTAATATACTTTTTGTGATAAATTTAAGCATTTCCTTATTAGCTGGGAATAAAGTATGGTATAAATTTAAGACCCTACATAATAAATAAAACCAGATTAGTGCTGCTTTGATATTAATAACTTCCTGTAACACAGACATTAAAAAACCACATTTTATATACTGGTTTTATTCCTTATCACACAAGAAACTTTGATATTTGGGTTTCAATAATAAAATATTTTAATAGTGATTTTATATAGTAAAGGAGGTGTTTACACCATTGAAAAACACATCATTAAAAAATCTACTAGTGTCAAAACAGCAGGTTCAACCCACCAACAAGGTTCTGACTAAGCAGGTTTGAGACCCACAATACAATTTCATGGTGACCTGTAGCCAAACAAAGAAGTTGACTCAAATTCCCAGAATTAGTAACATGAACAAATGATTATTTCATACAGTGAATGACTTAATTTAGTGCTTAAATTATTACCAGGATCAAGACACCCCCTTCACCATCCAACTGTGTGATCAACACAATCATGTTCCTCATATAATAATTCAGCACATCTATATAATCCCTATCTCTAAATAAAGATAATTATCTAGTCTCTAAATACTGTAAACTCAGAACCTAAACATGAAAATGCAGGATTGTCAAATCCTTGGTCCAAATTTCAAATCACTTTTGCAGGATGGCCTTTTTTTAATTAAATTGATTTTTTGAGTATTTATTTGAATATTTGAAAATGCGGGAACTCATAGACACTTTGCAAAGTTCAAGTTGAACTGCATATTTCCAATGGACAAAATGTATTAATTGGAATCAGATTTGAAGTGTTCAAATCCATCAGCCATTTTCATTAAGTTTACTATGTTTTTTGAAATTGCGGGATTTTCTAATCCATGAACAAAATTTCAAATCACTTTTGAATGCCACTAGTAAACTCAGATATTAATTGCAGGAACTGGAATCCAAATTTAATGTACAGTAAGCATACAAGGAAACACCAACCCAAATCAAGAAGCTCCACTCTGGATAAAATCAAATGAAAAATTCAATCTCAACAACCATGTTTAGACATAAAAAGTGATTAAACTTTAAAATCATCCAAAACTGGAAAGGAACAATATTATACACTTCAAATTACGGATATAGAAACTCTGCTACTATTCAAGGCTAAATCAAGAGAAAACAACTTCTCACAACTAAACCAATAAATCCAAATAAATACATATTTAATCTAAAATATATATTTTATTTTTATTTTTATGGGCCGTCAATCGCATTCTCAACCCACTCCTGCACCAGCCTGCAGGGCAGCCTGTCTACAAGGGTGTCCCAGAGGGTCCAAGAACAGACCCAGAACACAAATTGAAGGGAGTCATGCCAACACACAAGCCTCCCAAGGTGTCAGAGCCAGTCAACCACCTCCTGCATCCCAAGCCAGAGCACAAAGCCTCAATCCAAGACAGAAGCTGCTCTCAAGGCCTACAACCAAAGTCTCATACACAAAGTTCATTGGGAATAATGAGGTTACATACACCTCCACCATGTACCCAGTTGTCACCTGGCCCCGCACTCTTGATCCAAGAGTTGCTACTTCCTGCCTCTGCATCTTTGACACCTCCTATGAGCCATTGGCCACCGCCAAAGAGCCATCTGCGCCTGTATTGTATGCCACCATTGATGGCGCCAGCGCAACCAAGCATGATCCCACCTTCTACACAGAGGTTCTCATCCCCTGTGTTGAGCCTACCAGCCAGGATGCCATGGTACCTGCCAAGAGCCGGCGTCAGTTGACAGATAGTGAGTATGAAGCTCTCCTCAACTGCTTGAACGGGGGAATGGTAGTTTGGGATATTGCGTCCCAATTTGGTGTCACAGCCAGATACATTGCCAACATCAACACCAAGTATGGTAATATCAGGCAAATTGCAAAATCTGCCAAGGCTAAGCGGCAGCCCAAACTCTTGCAGCCTGTGCATATTGACACAATAAAACAGTGGGTTACCAAGGATTGTCACCTGGACTCACTTGCTGTCCAATCAATGCTTGCCACAGAGTTTGGGCTTTCTGTTTCCAAAGCCCTTGTCTATAAAACAATGGTTGATTTGGGCTTCTCCTGGAAAGTACTGGGAGTTTTGCTGTACAACAGAAATAATGAGAAGACTGTTGCAATATCTTTGATTACTCCCTCCCAGGGAATTAACACCCCAAGTAAATCACCAAACAGCTCACCAAATGGTTCACCATCCAGTCAATAAACAGGTGGCACCATTATCAGTTAACCATCTATGACGGGGATCACTCAATCCAGGTCCTAAATGGAACACAACTTGATTAAGCCTTGTGAATCAAGAGGAACATTACTCAGATAAGCCCCATGACCTCCATGACGTACATGGACGACATGTGGCTTGTCATGATACTATATATTAGCTTATATTCATATTCAATAAAGTACCATTCTTTTCTTAAATATTCCCCTTATTTTGTTTATTATACTTCCCAGAAGTATAAAATCAACAGTGGTAGCACAGGTAGGCTATCCATACCTACCCAACCCAAAGGAAAAATCCCCCCAAGAAAAGAACCCAAATAATGTCACTCCCTAACAGCTGGAGAGATTACAAAGTAGGACAAGAAGTTCTTGTAGGCCTTGTCATCTACAATAATGTCCTTGTGCCCATTGATCAGTACAATGCTCTCAAAGCCTGCAGACTGTTGCCCACCACACCAACCACAACAGCGCCTCCACAGCCCAAGATACCCAATATTGTGTTTCAATGCCCGCACACCGCTGAAATTGGCGCCTTTGCAGGACTACGCCGCAAAAACGCCACCATCTGGATCAACAGTACAAAAAGCAAATTTGAACAAGTGGAATACCCCCAAAGACTCTGGGTCAGCAGGATTTCCCCTAGTGTCACAGGAACTGCTTCACGTTTTGTAACCAAATGGCTAGCCCAACACCCTGATCAGAAGGAGAATTGGGAGATGTTCAAGGCCGCATTCCTCAAAAAGTTCTTCATGAAGGACTCAGACGTAGTGATCATGACTGAGCTTCAAACCTTCAAAATGACAGGAACAATTAAGTAATGCATTGCTGCATTCAAAGACCTATGTGACCGTGCACCCAACACCATCAACTTTGATGAACCTGGGCCACGTTTGGACTTCTACAATGGCCTCCCTACCCATATTAAATACCAGTTTGACATGACCCACTACAAGAAACTTGAGGATGTATTCTTAGAGAAAAAACGCGTAGCTCAGAAGTCTAACAATCTACACGCCTCCAACAAACACAAGGAAAACCCTGCCGTTAAGAGAGAGCCTTGTCCCAATAAACAAAACAACCAAGCCAC